>JANHAO010000453.1:0-41890 GCA_026873985.1 Saraca asoca | reverse complement strand
TTTCTTTATTTTTTTTAAGATGAAAAAAAATATTTAATATTATTTATAACTTTGTCATTAATGAAAATAGGTTTTCTTCTTATTTGTGAAAAAAATCTGAAAACAGTTATATACAAAAACAAGGAAAAATAATATTTTACGGTTTCCTGAAAACTGTTTTTTAGTTACACTTTTAGAAAACAGTTTTTAAAAACAAGCTGTCAAACAGATTTTTTTGTTTTCAGAAAACAGAAAAACAAAAAAACTATTTTTGAAAACAAAAAAATAGGCTTCCAAACAAGGCAGTATTCCTAGGAATGTTTTTTGGCTAAGTTTCCCCCAAAAGCATTCCCATGGAAGGTGGGAATCCTAGCTTCCCATGGACATGAGAATGTTTTTTTAAGTATGAGTAGATATATATATATATATATATATCCTTCATTAATAGCATAATTGTAATATTGTAAAAAAAAATTGACATTTCTTTACACTTTCTTTCTCATTCACTCTCTCATCCCCTTTCTCACTTTCTCTTTCATTCTTTCTCTTATACTTTCTCTCTCATCCTTTCTCGCACTTTCTCTCTCATCCCCTCTCTCACCTCTCTCTTATTCTCTTTCTCACTTTCTTTCTTATCCCCTTCCTCACTTTCTCTTATTCTCTTTCTCACTTTCTCTTTTATCCTCTCTCTCTCTCTCACTTTTAATCATTAAAAAAATTAAAAGTTACAAAGTATAAAAAATTAATAAACACATAATTTTCTAAAAATAAATGTTC
Organism: Saraca asoca; assembly: GCA_026873985.1. Classification (NCBI taxonomy): domain Eukaryota; kingdom Viridiplantae; phylum Streptophyta; class Magnoliopsida; order Fabales; family Fabaceae; genus Saraca; species Saraca asoca. The sequence continues at coordinate 41,134 of JANHAO010000453.1, read as the reverse complement.
ATTAATTATATAAAGTAACTTTTTTTAACTTAAAATAGATAGGGGTATTTTTGACAAAAATGCCAAGATTCTCAGGAAAGTTGCATTAGAACCAAACATGGGGATGTCTAACATTCCTAGGAATGTTTAAGGTAAACCAAACGTATTTTAAATATTCTTGGGAATCATCATTCCTAGGAAATATGGTTCCCAGGAAACATGACTCCTAGAAACAAAAAAAGAATTAGTATACCAAACGCCCCTTAAGGGTAAAATAATCTTTTTGTATGCCTATCCTTGTTCATAGGTAAAAGGTATGGAAAAGAGCTTGTTGGGTTATATTATCACATGTTTTGGCATATAATACAATGTTGGCTTCACTCTGTGAGAGTGTGACAATTTAACACAATATTGTATTTTAATTAATTTGTATATTGATAGAAATATTGTTAAATTTTCAAGAAAATGTCCTCATCATTGAAAATTAATCGGTAAACAACAGTAAAAATAGGTAAAATGATCTTTTAACATAACTATCCCTGATAATTAATAGGTTAACAATAGTGAAGATAGATAGAGTAAAGGTAAAATAGATTTTTCACATGCATATTCCCATTCATAGGTAGAAGGTGGGGAGGAAAGCTTGCTGAGTTTTATAATATTATCACACGTCCTAAGTGTTTCAAACCACCTTTCATTTTCGGATGAAAAATGCAATGTTGGCATCCCCAATGTGATGATCCAACATAAACATTGGGAGAAGCAATCCATGATCTATGGATTGGGAGAAAGCTATCCACGGGATATGGATAAGTCTCATCTAGATTTGTGATAAAATTTTCCAAGAGAAGTACCCCTATAAACTTTATGTAAAGTTTTTTGTGTAGACAATGTGGGACTCAATTTTAATGTTAATTATATACATTTGTTTTATGGCATACCAATGGAGATATTTAGACTCTGTCTTATTGTTATGTTGAGATTTATTCTCTTTTAGGCTTTGGACCACTCGTAAAGATATACATATGATCACATTTTGATATATATATATATCTGATTACTCACAGATTCCGCATTATATTTTGGTCATTGATATATAAGTATTCAAGACATGTATGACATTAGTATTCATATCAAATATGATGATCTACATTATAAGGTATTTATGCTTGACGTATGGTTGTAATAGTGTCATGATTGTCGTTAACATTCATTGTTGTGGCCATAAATTGTAATCCAATTTTTCATTTGTTAAACTATGTTATTCAAGTGGGAAATTATTAGAATTTCCTATATAGGACTACCATAGTTTAATTATATGTTGAATTGGATTATTGAATGTCATAATAATTAAGATGGGCCAATTAATATATGATCAGACTATTTGACTTAACTTGACACCTAGATCAATAAAAGGATGTTAGTGATGTAGACTTATAATTGGATCTACGATGATGAGTTAGTTAGCTTAGTAGGATTATAACAATATAGGTTTCTAATTACACCCTAGTACGGGTTGTAGTTGTCACACTAAAACTTCAAAATAGTTTTCTCCCTTTTCTCTCCTAGCTTATGAGGAGTGTACCTAACTAAGAGTTCTTGTTTTCATGGATTCACAATCAACACTGGGTATGTTAATTACTTGATGGTTAAATTATTTGTACATATTGATGCTTTGTAACATGGTGTAATAGATCATGTTAATTGGCTAATTTTAGTATTATTCCAATTTCTAACATTTCATTGATTCTTAACACTATTCTCGTTTGTTAAGATTGATATTCTCATTGCATTTTTTAATAGGAAACCTTTTTGATGAAATGTGTGACCATGATCATTTATATATATGCATAGTCTTGGTTGCACACAATTTTGGTGCCACAATTACATCATGTGTGCCGGAGATTTTTCTTAGTTTTCTAATGCCATATTGATTTTATATTTGTGTGCTAAAAATAATGTTTAGATAAGATTGAAGTAATCAATTTGTTTAACAAACTAGTTTGTAATTCTTGCCATATAATCACTAGATGTGGAATACAAATTATTTGTGCTCTTATTGATTGAAAATGTACCTTTCGTGAGTGACTAGAATTAAAGGTTCTTTCATGGCACTACTATGTTTGAGGTTTAACTATTACAAGTTGGAGTTTTGGGCACTTGTTAAAATGACTAGAACTAGCTACAACTTCCTTAATTGAATAGCTAAAATTTGTTGAAAAGGACATAAGTAATGTTACTCTTATATATGATTTAGCAAAGCTAAATATAGTTGTGGATTGCATCGTGATTATTGGTTTTTTTGGTTTGGTGATCTTTATGGATGTGTAACACGTGTTTATAGGTTACTTGATGCATCAGGATTTTTTGTAAGAGGGCAGATTGTCAGATTAAGAGTAAGACACACCCAAAAATCTTATATCATAATATTTGATATTCTGGTTAAGGAGGACTATTTAAGATGGCTTAGATTAGGGAGATAAGAAAAATGAGGAATCCACCTCCTTGTATTGTTTCGCTCAATGTTTTGATCAAACCCTTTGTAAGAACATTAAATGGATGTTGCTTTATGGATATCTCATGATATGCCCAATCCAGATATGGTTAAATTTACACAGATATGATACTTAGATTAATGGGATATACAGATTAAAAGACACCGATTAGGGAAAGGAACTTTCCTGAAAGATAGAGTAGAGAGGTTACACCTTATGTTGTTACCTACACTTGTTTGATACTCAACTTGTGTCAACCTAATAACATGGATGTTGCTATGTAATTCTTTCAAAAGATGAAAAAAATTAGCATCGATCCAAATTTATTTACTTATGGTTCTCTTGTGGATGGTTTGTGCAATGGTGGGCATTCTTCATGATCATTGTAGCTGTTGGGAATGATGGTTAGAAATCATCATTTTCCTAGTTGTTACTTATGCTATGTGAAGGAAAGCTTAGTGAAGACCAAAAAATGTTTGATAGTATGAGGCTTCATAACTAAGATATAGAGATAATCATTATAATTGTTTAAAGTTTTATTACATATATATGACTAAAACATCATTTTATCCCTTATAGAAGCAAGATTTTCCAATTGGATCCTTATTTAATTTTCATTTGGTCCTCAGCAAATTCAATTTAATTTAATTAGGTTCTTTGTCAATATACTTCTAACCTTGTTAATATAATTGATAACATGGAAGCCTAAAATTTGATTTGATGTCCCCCACTACTTATGTGGCACCTTCTATGCTTTAAACTTAACACATTTCTTTATTTCAAAAATAATAAACATAGGATAGCTATTCTAATTCTATCTTTGTTATCATTTAATACAATATTATTATAATTTTTATAAACAATTATTCTTGTAGGAGCCATATTTGGTGTCCCTACAAGTATTAGAGGGTATGACATCATGTTTTGAGCTTCCACTTCATCACTTTAGTTAATAGGGAGTGGGGTAGATGAATGAGAGGACTTAATTGGATAAAATTTCATCACTTTAGTTAATAAAGTGTGAGGTAGATGAATGAGAGAACTTGATTGGATGAAATTGAATCCACCAAGGATTAAATCAAAAATAAAAATTAAATAAGGGCTAAATTAAAAAAAAAATTTACATTTGTAAGAGACAAAATGATGTTTCAGTGTGTGCGTGTGTGTGTATTTTATAGGTTTAAATACATTTTGGGTCTCTCTAATTCATTTTACCTGATTTTTGGTCCCATTAAATACTTAATTTGTTTAATTTTTAGCTAAAGTTAACTTTTAATCCAATTTTTAATTGAAGATGTTAACTGTGCAATCCTTAACTCATGTTGACTTGAAAATTACTTAACCTTAAACCATGCTATTTTAGCGAATCCCTTTTTCTTTTTTATTTTCTTATTTTCATTTTCTTTTCTTTTCCTTTATTTCTCTTTCATTGTTGGGTGAATTCCTAAAGCTTTCTCAATATTTTTTTCTTCCTCCAATGTTCTTTAACCCTACTTGCTAGCCTTCTTCACCAAACTTATCGTTAACACCATCTCTTGGCCTCAACTTCAACTCTCATTCTTTAAAACCACTTTTTCATCTCTCTTCCTTTGCTCTTTGAAAGTTGCTCATGGATTTTATGCAATTTTTTTCTTTTTGCATAATTTGATTATATTTTCATTTTTTTGGTTATTCAAATTTTAACTTTTGGTTGCTTATTTTTTTTTAAAAAAAAATGAACCAAATGAAAGAAGCATAAGAAAGAATCCCAAATCAACAAGCAACATTAAAGGTAGGACGAAGAAGAAGAAGACCCCAATAAAGAAGACCATATCATAATCTAAGAGTTTTCTTCGTAATCTCATTAAACCTTTAAAGTTTGGTTTTGCAAAAGGTTGTCAATAAAACCCATTTTGTTCTTTCTTATTAGTTTTTTGTAGTTCAAAATTATTCTCTAGTTTTTGATTTCATAGGATTGTGTTTGGTTTCTTTTTTTCTTTTTATATATTTATTTATTTTTTGCTTTTTGACAATACAATGTTTAATATAAACTTTTTCGATTTCCATCCATCTCTCACCAATGGTGACTAAGCCTAGAAGATATACTCATTGGCATTGCTTCCTCCTCCAAAGAAAGGGAGAAAAAAAAGGAAGAAGAAGAAAGAAAACATGCAAGGTCAGTCACAAGCATTGTGCATGACCAAATAGTTACTAACAACCATGTGACAGCACAAGATGAATCTTGGTAGTTGTTTATAGTTGTCATTAGCTATCAAAAGGCTAGTGACAATTGTAATTTTATATAATCTTTCGACTATTGGAAATTTGACACGTGATCTTCTCTGGTTGGTTAGTCAGTCTCACTTTTAGCTTATGTATGCATCTTTGGGACTTGTGTCATTTTTATAGTGAACATAGCCATGTAGACTCACTCGAGTGTCAAAGAGGCCCCAGTGGCCATTGCCACTTGAGTCTTTTTGTGTAGGACATCACTCCTTCAATCATAACCATCCTTCTTTCTTTGTCGTCATACGTTTTGTCTTTAGCTAAGTTTAAGAAAAGATTTGTTAATTGGTGTCATCTGCGGTCTTACTCTATGAATTGTTCTACTTTTGATATATTTCTCCTTGTTTTTAGTTTTTTCATTGAATGCAAAATCTACATTCAATATTTTTTCTTATGATGTTTCTATAATGAAATGAGATGCAATAATGCTTTTCACTTTCTATAATACCTTTTGAAGTTGAAAAATCTCACAATGATCTCCTAAACCATTGAAATCTAGTGCAAACATCGATGATTTTTGATTTATTACTATCATTGACAATATTTTCATATTTCAGCTAAAAATTAGCAATCCTCATTTAATTATTTATGCAAACACTACCAATCTACTCATTAATCTTGTGATTATTTAAATTATGTCGAAGTATGAAAATTGCAACTATGTGCTCATTAAGCCATACCTTACAAGCAAATGTTAACAATGAATCATTTACAACATCAACAATTGATCTTGCAACCTAGTGCAGGAGAAAAATAGTCGATCAACCATTGAGATCGTTCGTGAACTCAGTTTCATGAGTAGCACATGGATGATCATGTGACTAAAAACATTGAGCATGAGATGCTCCATCATGAAAATAGATAACTCACAAAAGTGATAGAATTTATGAGAAATGAATTGTAACATAACCTAGATTGGCAACTTCAGTTGCACCATCAGAATAAATATTATGAGTCACATGCCCATGATCAGAGGCTATTTCATAACCATACTAAGAAATACAAAAATGAAAGTTCTTGGAACTTTAGTTTTTAGAGAAAGCAAGCATAGCAATCATAAATTTGATTGGCCATACCAAAAAGGCATGGCTATCATCAGAAACAAGAGAAAATGTAAGCCATCCATTTACTTAGAAATAATGGTTGTACTTATCCATTAAAATTGAAAGCGCTGACATACCTAGAATCATACAATGGCACCGTTAATCCCCAAAAGCATATTGAAGCTTTCCGTATTACAATGCTCTTATCTGAGGCATCTACTAGAAGTATGTGTAGAGCATTCTCTATTACTTTAAAGAAAGCTAGCCTTTAGTGGTTTATGGGTCTAAGGTAATGTAAGGAGTTACGCCCTAGCATCCCACATTGGCTAAGTCTAGACGGGAAAGGTCCTTATAAGGGAGGAATGTCCTCACCTTGCAGATGTGTTTTAAAATCGTGCGGGCTCAGCCCAAAGCAGACAATATCTGCTGGGACCTTATAGTGGTATCAGAGCTGGGTCAGGCCTCTAGTCTGATGGGTCGGGGGGGATGGAAGGAGTTACGCCCCAGCATCCCACATTGGCTAAGTCTAGACGGGGAAAAGTCCTTATAAGGGAGGAACGTCCTCACCTTGCAGACGCATTTTAAAATCGTGTGGGCTTGGCCCAGAACAGACAATATCTGCTGGGACCTTATAGGGTATAAATAACAATGTCCGCTCTGGGACCTTATAGTGGTATCAGAACCGGGTCAGGCCTTTGGTCTGATGCGTCGGGGGGATGTAAGGACTTAAACCCCAGCATCCCACATCGACTAAGTCTGGATGGGGAAAGGTCCTTATAAGGGAGGAATGTCCTCACCTTGCAGATGCGTTTTAAAACTATGCGGGCTCGGCCTAGAGCGGACAATATCTGTTGGGACCTTATAGGTAAAACTTTATAAGAAGATTTAAAGAGCTAGTCGACCAATTTCTTGCTCATTTCGTAACATCATATGAGTGCATAAAAAAACATGTGCCTCATTGATCAATATCAAACAAGGAAAAGAAGAGCCACAAAAGAACTATGTTAATCGATTCAACCAGGCTCTCTTCGAGATCAAGGACTTGCAAATGAGTGTATCTGTGCATTCAATATTGGTCAATCTATACTATGGAGATTTTTCCAAATCACTAGCCAAAAAACATGTAGAATCATTAATGAAACTACTGGCAAGTTCATTAATATGGAAAAATTAGAACAAACAAAATAATAGCTGAAAAACTAGATGATCAATCGTGTAGGCCAAAACCAAGATTCAATACTTGCATGCCACTAATCACATCCATAAAGAAAATTATGAATGATGTAAAAGCGTTAAAACTATTAAATCTCCCACTTAAAAAGACTATGAAAACCACCTTTACCAGGGAATAAGAAGTTCTACAAATATCACAGAGATTGGTCACATAATACAAATAAGTGTATAACCTTGAAAAATGACATAGAAGACTTAAACCAAAAGGGACATTTATAGTAGTGCAAAAAGACCAATCAAGTAGGGAACTAAGGACCTTATAGAGCATAGAACAATTAACCTATCAAAGAACGATCTCGTTCATGTTCTAAATCTCCTAATACAAGATAGAATAACAAAGAAAAATAATAATAAAACAACCTAAAATAGTCAGAGTAGTTGAAGTCATAGTAGGAGGTTTCGTTAGAGGTAGAATCTCCAACAACACCAGAGAATGACACTTAAGGTCAATTATGACAATAGAAAATAAAAAGTCAAAAGCATTACCTTTAAAAGGAGAGTTGATCATTTCATTTTCAGATGATGAATACATTTAGGCTTTGATAAAGAGCATGATGATTTAATGGTGATCACAGGAATAATTCACAATTATTCTATCAAAAGGATATCAGTAGATCAAGATGGCTCAGTAAATGTCCTGTACAATCATAAAACTACTAACCTTTATATCTTAAAACCTAATCTCAAACCCTATTAAGGTAACTCGATCAGATTCTCGGGCAAGCAAGTCCTAATTGAAAGGTCAATCAAGCTGAAGGTCACATTGGGAACATGGCCTTTAATAACCAAATAGATATGAATTCCTAGTTGTCAACACTCCTAATGTGACATATTATGCCATTCTTGATTGGACTTGTCAATTTAGAGTTGTTGGCAGTTCATTGTGACTTATTATTGTTTTTACAGTTCTACTGATCATATTTGTCAATTTCTATGGTTAATATATGTGCTTATGAAGCAGGGGTCCACCTTGCTTTGAAAGAGAAAAGAAATTTGGTGATAGGGATGGATACCATGGATGTTCTAAAGGATGCATCTAGTCACCTTTTGTACTCGTGTTTATATATGTCAGCTATTATCTTTCATGCATTTGGTCACTTTTTGCTATTTCCTTTAATTATATTTAGGTCATACAGAACATCAATAAGTGCGATGTAGACATTCAAAGAGAGTTATTTAGTAGCATATTGGTAATGTTGATTTCTTGTTACCTACGACTGTGTGTGTATTTGAATAATCACATGCATGCTCACTCTTTTATTTCCCTTCCACTAAGTAAATTCTTGGTTCTATATTAATGTGGAAGAATTTTATTATTAACTTGATATATAGTGATTAGATTAGTTTAGCCTAGACATATTTTGGTGTTCTTCTAGTGATGAAGGGTGGGGAGAGAGGGAGTTGTTTTGTAAGATTACAATTTCATAATAATATATGTGTGCACCTTATACGTATAACTAATGTGCCTAGAATGATGGGAGTTATATCACTAATTAGTTATATCTATATGTAATGAATTCATTTGGGTCATATAATTATATATCTATCACATGTGTATACTTTGTGTATAGTACTAGCTTTTCCCAAAATGATCAGTTTAACAGTTTGCTCCTATCAAATAGAAAATCTGATGAAAGCATGTCTTTGGGTCTTTGATTATATGGTTTTGTTCATGTTGTTTAACACATGTTGTCAATATAGCGAGTGACATTATTTATTGATAGGGGTTTTATATTGAGTCTGAGCCCGAGGTTTTATTTTTTGGTAGTTTTAGTTTCCATTACAAAGATCTATTATTTGTTTATAGTCAAAGACAATGTGATTGAAAGAATGAAAAAAAAAACATATGAAAATGTTTTAACGAATGGGATCATGACATAAAATTTAGCATTTATTGTTCTTATTTGTAAATGTAGTGCTATTTTTTTCTAGATTTTTTAGAAGCTAGAAACATAGTTTGGAATAGTTGAAAAAAATTTTAATTAGTTGATTCTAATTTTCTAGTACTTTTTTTCAAGATCATGGTTGCTTTTGAAAATATTTTGTGAATAGTTTTTAAAGCTAGATTAGAAGCCTATAACCTATTATTTTCATACATTTTAAAATTAAGAGGTTGAAAGTTGATAGTTTAAAGAATTAGGTACAACTGTGTATGTGTATGTGGGGGGTAGTTGTTTCAATTAAAACCTTAGTTGCATTTAAGATTCACTTAAACCTAAAAAAAAAAGTATGAGATTTAGTTGCAAAAACTGATTAATATATTATTCTATATAAAAGCCTTCTTATGCTATTAGAGTTAAGGCATTGGCCAATGGAAATGTAACTGAGAGAAGATTCAAGTAGGGTCTCCCTTTCTTATTGCCTTGAGTATGCATCTATGTATTTAATATGATTCAGCTTATTGATGTTAAAACATCCTCTTTTTTAATTCTTTAATGGTTTTTACCATTACCTTTATTTTTTTAGTTACTTCTTTTCTCTTTGAAATCTTCAAGGCATTGTATCTTAAGAGAGTTAGATTGTGATTATATATGTGAAAGTATGTCCTATGCATTAGAGAGACAATAGCCTTTGACTGTTAGGGTGCTTATGTGCAATATATGCATGAGGGGAGTATATTGGCTTCTCTTGGGTCCTTCCAACAAATGTGGTTTTTAAAGTTTGAATAAGTATTATTATTATTATTATTATTATTATTATTATTATGCTAAAGCTCAAATTTATACAAGTGAATTTTGTTTCATCAAATTTTAATTGGACATGGACATTAGTTTTTGCTTAATTAAAGAAAATGAAAACAAAATTCTTACATATTCTTAACCCCCTTTTTTCTCCAAAATATATATATATATATATCTACAAGTGTAGTTTTTATGTACTTTTTAGTTGCAACCTAGATTACTACTCTTCTAGATGAATTTTAGTCTCACTCATCTAATGCTTAATTCCATAAAAAGGCATGTTTTTGTTAAATCTTAATTCCCAATAATCATAAATTTAGAAGACCCTTGCATCAGATATTCAAGCTAAAGTTGATGGATAAATCTTAATTTTTAGATAATTTACTAGATTAAATCTAGACTAAGTTTGAATTGCCCTATTTACGTGTTCAATTTGTAGCATATTTTCTAATTGAGTTTGTGACTAAATTTGTTGAATTGGTTTGTTTATCTCTTTAAGTGTACATTCAACCTTAGATTTGTCAGGTGGTTGTTATGGTATATGATTGAATTGATATGTGAGATTTTTTTGGTTTGTTGATATTTTGGCATATTGCTCTTAGGTGATACGAGGTCTAAATTAGTTGTCCACTTTATTATGATTATTCATCTCTTTATTTGGTTGGAAACTGAATTCTTTGCCTTGACTCCTATATCTACTCATTCAATTGCTTATTTTGAAATATCTTAGCATTAAGAATGCACAGGAGAATGAAAGCTCTAACATGAAGATGTTTGACTTTCATCTTGGTAAGTTATTATTTTGATGTGCATATCAATATCATTGCTTATAAAACTTATTTATTCATATTTCTACATGCTTATAAAACTTATTTATACATATTTCTACATGCATCGAACAGTTCTGCACTATGAAAAGTTTCTACACTGTCAATAGCATTTTGCATGTGATGGTATGTTTTTTGTTCGATGTGTTGGAATGTATTATACAGATAAAATAGTTTCTCATTATCATAAGAGATGTTGCATGCAGATAAAGCAATTTGTCATTATTAATTTTGCCTTCTAGCATATGAAACAATGTCTACTAAGAAAGATGAAGAATAATGATAATGAAAGTTTGACTAAAGCTGATGAAGATGAGTCTAACCTGGATTTGGCATGGAAAATGCCCGATATTTCTAAAAACTATTATTGAAAAGAACTTAGGAAATTCCATGGAACATGTGGACATATTGTCAGCATTGGCAAATGTGGTATTACAAAGAGGTAATTTCATGTATTAATGATCTATTTTGAATTTTGACCATAGAACCCCCACCCTTTCCCTAAAGAAAAGAAATAAATCTTTGACCCACTATAAAACCTAAATTATGCCTTTGTAGTGTTATATGCAAAGGATTTTGAAACTTCTACGTGTGATTGCTAAAAGGCACTATCCATCTTAGAGTAGCTGGTTAAACCTGATAAAAGAAAAAATATTAACTTGTATCCTTGTCATTATTGTTACCCTTCCCTACTATTGAGACATGTTATAACTGAAGTGGCTACACTTAACTAGTTTAAATTTTAAGAAAAATGAAAAAACATAAATGTCAAAAAATTGCTGAGTTCACCTACTATGAAATCGTACAACTTTGAATCACTAATCATTGTCTCTTGCATTTCATAATAACCTTAACTTGTAATATAAGAAACATCTGTATATGTTTCTGTCTAGAGGTTGGCTCTAAGCCTTAAGAAGTTATTGCTTATTTCCTGAGGGTTGCATCTGCTTGTAAGGTGTGATTAGATTGAATTGTAATTGAAGTAAAAAGGTCCTCAAAATTAGTTTCAACTTCCACTTCTAAATTACATCAGGATGTAGAATAGGCACCAAATCAGGATGTACAAATAGGCCTTTTTTGAATGAAAAGTATACATTTAAGTTAGAAGTATGGCCATTTACTAACATTTATCTTGGGTGTTAGTGGATTTGGCATCTAAATTTTGCTATTATTTTCACCATGTACTTACAATTTTGGAGATGTACTTGTAATTGTGCTCTGAGTTGTCTTTGGTTTTCTTTACCATAAATAAGTTAGTGAATGAAATAAGCTTGTGGGTGTATAATATTTTGGAACCACTGATTGTTTTTAGACATTGAACCATCATTTGACTGGTTTTTTTTTCATTGAGATTTGTATTTTTATTTAACTTATTTGCTTTGAAGTCTGAAAAAAAAAAAAAACAATGTATTGATGAAAATAAATGACCTTCTAAAAGGTTGAATTCCCAATAAAATCATCCAAAAAACTTCCCGTACAACATATGAGACTACTACTAGAAATGTAGTATAACAAGCTAATGTTTGTACAATATAATATACTTCACAAATTTCTATTCTATAATTGAAATTTGAAATGATGAAAAATAAGCCCTTACAATAGTTTTTATTGGTGACACAAGTTCTCTTTATTGTTGGAGAAAAACTGAGCATCAATTTTTAGATCCCGGGTAGTGTCCTACTACTACAATTGTCCTGAACCTCTAATTGGTGGTGGTTGAACCGTCGGTTGGAATAGCTATGGTGGCGATGGATACATGAAGATAGAAGGCAGCTAGTAATAGGTATAAGTCTAGTAATAGTATGAATGAGGATAAGGTGGTGGAGGAAAAGGTAGCAGAGTCTAACTCTGCTACTACTGAGTCTTCATAAGGTGCTCTGTCTGAACGAAAATCACTTGTATCTACTGTTGTATCTTAGTTATAGTGCACATGAGTTTATTTAGTGTAGCATGTGACATGCTCTTGATGTGAGATACAATGGTCGATATAGCCATCCTCACTATGGCCTCAGACTTCAACCCATAGACCCATTCCTTTTTGGTCTAGTCAACAGTGTTCATTCACAAATCACAATCAGGTGGCCTTGTCACATCACCAGTTGTGTCCCTAGAGCTTTCAAGACCTCTATATGCCTAAGTCTGCATCAAGTCCTCATTTCTTGGTTGAAATTCTCTTACAAATTAAAACAATTAATCATTTGTAATATTTTTACTGCCAAATATATAATACATTAATAACAAAAATGCAAGCTAAGAGATGTTGCTTACATAAGACTATGTAACATAAAGCGTGAGCCGCTAGCTATCCTTTTAAGTGTGGGTACGGTGGAACAAGCTATCCACAGGTGGCCTGACCCTAGTTTCACATATTTGCACAACATGAAAATTTTCACGGATATAAATAATATTAAGTTAAAATGGTATAAATATTATTAAGTTAGAATAACATTACCATGTGCAGCCGATGTTGTGATACGAGGATGGATCTATCTGTGTGGAAGGAGGAACCTTGTCCAATTGCATTTGAGGCTCTATTCCTCTTATTTGCTTGGACTTGGACTTGAATTTAAGGTCCTCTCAATACTTGAGAAAGCCTTCCCATTTCTCATCCCTGTTTTAGCTAGGTTGAGTGAGCCTCTTCTTTTGCACCTCATCCATCTTGTCTTTCATTTGTTAGAAACTTTATGGTTAAAGTTCTTCCACGTATGCTTCTCATAAGAAAGGTTCCATTTCCAATAATTTTGTAATTAAAAAATAAGGAAAACACTAAATAGTTAGTGAACAGTTTAAAAATAAGAAATTTAAGTTATAAACAAATTATTGAAACTTTACCCCAAACTCTATAAATAACATTTTGTGGGTGGGATCCAGAATACTCTTCCATGTAGGCCATACATATTCATACTTGCTTATAATTATGTGGTATATAATGCCTATCAGCTTGTGGGTTGGGAAAAACTTGATTAAATAATAAAAATAAATAACATTAAGAAATTAAAAAATAGATTAGAAATGAAAAATAAAGTTCATAATTAACAAATAAAAATATACATAATGAAGATATTAAAAAATAGATTGGAAATGTCAAAGATAAAGTTTATAATAAAAAATATATACGTTGTCCTAAATGACACAATGGTCTTCCTAAGACGAAGTATAAGTACCCCAAGGAGTGGGGGATGTCTAAAAGTAGACGACACTCCTAAAGATAGAGGTGCTATCTATGAAGGTGTCTTAACTATCTCTAGAGATGGGTCTTACTACTGCTACAATTGTGTCTACTTCCATGCCTATACAAGTAACTCCTTCTGGCTAGATATAGGTTATGATGTGAACATGAAAGTATAGCCAAGAGGAACAATAGTTGAAGGCTCTAGCCGGTAATCACAGGTAAACGATAACTAGGGGAATCATGGGGGGAACCTCATCCTTGTGACCGTCATCCTCTGTCTCCTTGTCTAGAACCTCTATGGCCTGTCATTTACAAACCTTCACACATGAAATGATTAAAAAATAATCATATAAATTGAAATATGAATAAGGTAATTTAGCACTCATATATAGAAGTAACAAATTAACATGTCACATAGCGAGTGGTAGTATCATTCATCGAATTCCTCCTTTGCATCTTCATCTTTTTCTTCATTGATATCGCCTTCTTATTTTATATCTATTAGCCCATCCACCTCCTCGTATCCACTATATTCATCATACAAGCTAACAAATGAATCATTTGCAAGAATCAACTGAGGTGCATATGACATATGATCATCCTAGTTGCATGTTCTATTATGTGTTTATCCTTGAACATTTCAAGAGGTTTGGTCTTTAGAACATCCCACCAACCTTGTTTATCTTTCTTTATTCATGGGTATGGCATGTAATACACTTATGTTACTTGTTGTGAAATGATAAAGGGATCATACTTAGCATATCACCTTAAAACATATATGGAGTTGTCATACACATATCTGGAGGTAAATTGTAAGGAGTGAAAAGCATTAGACCAAATAGGGTAAATCCATCAAAACATAACTCAGGTCTGACATTTCAAGGATTGAATGCAAACTCTGGGTACTTTTGGTCAAATTGTTTCCAAGATTCTCTATTTGAAAGATGACACAGGATGCCCGCCTCCCTTTGATTCTCAGGATGTTATTTCATATAAGGAGCCAACTTTATTGAAACATACAACCTTTGCAAACTAGCAATTAGTGACAGATAATACATTCTTTTGAATGGAATTTCTTTGCTATTCTACACTATCTTTTATTCCTTATACTGAGGCAAATCATAAATTCTACATTTTCTATCAAATCTAGCCTCCTTATAGACTAACATTCACCATTTCATACAATGCCCCAATCTTAAATTCTTCATTAGCTTCCTCATTGCATAAAAGTTAAGGGGAAAAATGTTATCATGCGGGTGTATTTTGGTCGTAAGTTGCATAATCTAATTGAAGAAATTCTATGGTAACTTAAAGTCAGATTTTATGCTTAACATCCTTACTACTAATGAAAATTCTAAATGGTTAGTACAACTATCCATAATGACCGATATATATCATCTAACATTTCATAAAATTTTTGGTCATCTCTATTTGGAGGCTCTTCTACATTGCATTTAAAGTGAGTTGCAACGTCTAGCCAGCCAATATCGAACACTATGTTCTCATACATATTACTTACATTATGTAAATATCATGTCATACCACTAGAAGATTCTCCTTTTTGGTAGGAGAAAATCACTACAAATTTACAGAATTTTCATTTTCCGTAATTAGTTCTACTATTGTATTTTCTCCTATTTAATAAAAATAAACAATAACCAAATCTATTTAGGGAATTAATAATTAGTATCTACAATACATTTACTAATTTAAAAAATTAATAATCAAAATATATATAATTTCTAAAATAAAAATATGTTCTAACTAAAAATATACGTAATTCTTAAAGTAATTTTAACAACATTATTAACTATGTCATCTAACTACTTAATCTTACATAATTTAATTCAAAATGTATATAATTTCAAAATATAATTCACTAGTTATAATTAGTCAATCATAATTCAAATATACAAGAAAATGTAACTAATAATTAAAAATTAACTCCAATAACATGAAAAATTATGAATAATTAATTAATTAATAATTAAAAATATGTACCAATCTCAGTGTCCAAGCAAAATAAGTGACAAAAAAACTAGTATAGAAACTAAAGTCCAAAACTACAAAAAGCAAAATAAGATAAACTAATTAATCCATTAGAAATAGTGAGTAAATTTTTTAAAATTTCATGCTCATTTTTTGATATATTTTTGACTGATTATTGTCGTTAGTAACCAACGGTCTTTTCAACATCAATCAATTTTCTGATGATTTTTTATGAAAATTTTGGGTGAAAAAGTTTGTTAAAAATCGCATTATTTTTTTGTAGTATCCTATGTGACTTAAAATTAACATTGAAATTGATACTTGAATCTTTAGGTAGCATGAAACCAACAATTTAGTTATTTAGTTAATCACATTATGAACCCCATTTTCTAAATAGCTTTATTACTTGCACTCTTTCCATTTTCTCAAAGAAATTGATGAATATGGATTGCCATGTCATTTAGAGTGTCTTATTTTGGAAATCTATGTCCATAATTGATCACATTTTTCCCTATTTGGAAAGACTGACATATTTGTGTCAATGGTGACTTAACAGTTTGATTTTAAGTTTCCTATAGCTGAGGACTTGGCATGCATTACCTAGACTAGTAGTTAGTAATTTATTGATTCCATCCTACCCGTTGCAACTCTAAATGGCAAAGCCAATGAATTTGGATCTTTGGTGTTTTTGGTTCTTATTAGAGTTATGAAGACAAAATAGAAGTGTTCTTTGGATGTTCTTTCTCTTATGCAATTAGTAATTTACTACACTGTTATTGCTCCTCTTTTTGTTGTTGGCCATGCTTAGATTGGCTGAATAGAATAGCCAAGCATTGATCTCACTCTATAATAATGGAGCATCATGAAGTAATAGGTTAAATTCAAGGATTAGGGGAAATTACAAAATTTACTACCTCATTTGTTCAACTCCTACCAATTAAGGTCTTTATTAATTATTTTTATTCTAATTCTATGATTATTGATAAGCATTAGAAATTGTGCAATGTAAAAGATAATTAATACACCTCATTATTTTTTGCAGTTTTTATGAAATACCAGTAAATGAAAACATATTATACTTTTTATAATTATTTCATTTTTTTGGTTAAATTTTGTTAGAACTTAGTAAGTAAAATATTTAAAACTTTATTAACCACAATTGCAAATTAAAAGGATTTCAAAATTTTGCATTTTATACCCTGAATTAAAACTTGTAAAAAAAAATGACATAAATTAAAAAAACTGTATAAAATTAGTTGGAAGAGGCACAAGGATACTCATTATATTACCCCATTCTGAGGCAAAAGCTTCTTCCCAAAAAATAAACGTCATTGTTTTTTGGAAAAAAAAAAAAAAGAATAAAGTGCTTATGTGACCTATAACTGGTGGAAGGGATGAATTTGGCGAGGGAATGGAGCAAGACTTGCAAATGTAATTTGCATCATAAGCTTTCAAAGGGTGTCAATGAAGTATATCATAATTGAATTGAAATCATTTTTTAAATATTGATCGGTATTTTACTATATTAAATATTACTTATTATTTGTTATCCCAGATTATATTATTATATCATATATAAAAAATTCATATTTTATCAATTTTTTGTGAAAAATATTTTATCATACTTATTTCAAAATTTTATCATGTTTTGCAGCTATAGAAAAAAAAAATTATTTAATATAGCGGATATTAGAAGGCATAACTTATTTATTTTTATGCTTATTTAATTTTAGGTTAAACATTAAACAAATATATGACAGCATCTAATTTAACTTAATTTTTAATAGCATTATAGTTTAAATTTTTTTAAATGATTTCTTATATATTTTTTTAATTAAATATTTTTATCATCTTTTAATCAAATTTATTAGTTGAACAATAATTTATTATCATTTTTTGCAGAAAAAAGACATATATCCATTCTTGACTTCTAAAAGTTAAAATACATTTTAAAATGTATTAATTTATTCTATATTATTTACAAATTAAAATATAAATATAAATTGATATTTAAAATCTCTAAATCAGCAAAATTAATATTGTAGTGGTTATAAAACAATTTGAAAGTATATTAACTAATAAATATCAAAGAATAATAATAATATTTATTTATCATCTCATGAAAAATTTAAAACTTTGTGTAATTGTAAGAAAGTATAATTTTGCAAAAGCAAATATTTTAATAATAAATAGTATCTCAATTAGAAAATCAAATTTAAACTGAGAAAATTTAAATTAACCATAAATGTTAGAAACATAATTTTTAAATTTTAACTAAGATTTGAATTTTTATTTTATTTTCTGCTTATCAATTTCTAGTTTTCTGCCTCTCAACTCTTCTTTTCAAATTTCAGAAATACAGAAGAAAAAATAGAGATAAATAAAAAGTAAAATCTAAATCAGAAAATAAAAATTTAAATTGTAAAATTCAATATAAAGATAGTAGTAATTTGATTATAAAAAATTAATTAGAATTTGATATTTAAATTTTCTATTTTTCAATTTCAAAAGTTAAAGATGAAAAAAAAAATTAATGATATACAAACAATAAAATTTCAATATATTGATTTTGTTATTTGAGATGTAACTTCAGAAAAAATAAAATTATTGTGTCAATGCTAAAATAAGATTAATGTAATGTTACCAAAAGAGAAGGCCTTTTAAAATTACATTTATTAAATAGTATTGATATTTAATAATATTTTAATTTATATTTTAGATTTTTTGGTTTATAATATATATATATATATATATATTCATTGTAACTTTGAATGTTAAAACATTTCCATATTTTTGTGTCATAATCTATGATCCTTTTTTTCACAGTTTTAAATCTTCTTGGTTTGTCTCTTGTGCATTGATGGGATGGGGTTCAATAGTAATGCCCAAAGTTCTGATTTATTTTTAACATGCATAAATGGAGTCATGAGAATAAGAATATATGCATAATTGTAAATTTCATAATTCTTTTAAGCTTTGATTAAATGATAAATTAAAATGTATTAATTTATTCTTCATACAATGATCAGTGATTTGTTTGTGAACTCTTTGGGAGATGTAGTAATCAGAGATGTAATTAGTGGACTAATCACTCACTCTTTCTACTGTTCTTGAGGATATTAGATCATTTAAGATTGGATTTATGCTTTTAATTTTTTTTATGTGTTGCATTATTCCATTGATATCATTTAGAGAAAAATACATTAACCTCCCTTGAAATATATGAAAATTACATTTATCTCCTTTCTAGTTTGAAAATCTACATTAACCTCCCTCTAATTGTGGAATACATTACATATAAACTCATATTTAATTTTTCCATTAATTTTCTATTAAAATAACTATTTCCCCTTAGTCAATGGGATTATTTGACTAATGAATATCAAAAATACCCTAATACAATTTAAACTCTCCATTTTAGTATTTTTCCACCAAAAGAAAGTGTTTGAAAATAAAAAATTTTACATCAATTTTGTCATCATCAAATTTTATTAAGCAAGAAGAATTAAATGAAAAATGACTTATAACAAAAAAAAAATACCTTTTTATCATTCAAGAAAGAAAAAAAAATTCATAATTAAGAAATAAATTTCCAAATATTGTGATTGTGTACAAGAAATCAATCAAAAAAATAGAATTCAGACGAAAAAAGAAAGCTAAAAATTCTTCCACATACTTGACATATAAACAAAAAGAATTGCACATTTGACAAATGAACAAAAAAAATTGGGAGCAAATATTAAAAATTTGCATCCAAAAAAATATAATTTAAATATGATAAATAAAACACAATACAACGGAAAGGGAAAAAAAAAAAAGTAGACTGAAGAGTTATAATCCACCTTAATTCTTGATTTCCTTTGATAAAAAATGATTTTTTTTTTTCAAATTTTGATGTTTGTAATGAGAGAGAAAAAAACATTTGACTACATATATTTTGTATCAATTTTTAATTAAGCTGCATAAAATGTAACCATCATTTTAGGATAATATAGTAATTAAATATTATTTAACTTAAAAAAATCTTAATTTTAACCTAACAAAAAAATATTTAAAAAAATATTTTGAAAAGACCAAAAAAACAGAAGAGAGAGAGAGAGGGGGGGCGAAGAGAGAGAACAACAGCAAGAAGGAAGGAGAAAAAGAGAGAGGAGGAGAAACACATTTTTATAAGGAAATAGTCTACAAAAATTCCTTCAATAGTAGGGTCGTTAAATTTTATCTTCACTCATTTTTTAAATTTAGAATTAAAGTTTTAAATGATATAAAATATTTGAATTAAAGCGTTTTGTTTAATTACTTGTTTTACTTAATTACAAGAATAATGTCTTTGCAATGTATAGTTTTATTGTAAAATATAAATATTGCATATTTATTAATTTATATAATCTATATTAAAGATCTAATAAAATTTAAGTGTAATGCATATTTGTAATGATTATAAAATCATTTAAAAGTATACTAATTATTGCAAATGTAAATATGAAAGAATAATAATAATATTTATATTTATTTATTCAACATCTCATAAGGTATTCAAATTATCAATGAAAGTATATTTTAGTAAAAGAGAGAAAATATTTTAATAATAAACAATAATATATTACAATCAAAAAATTAAAATTTAAGTTGAAAAACTTATATTAGACATAATGATAGTGGTTAGAATTTGATTTTTAAATATTAATTAAGGATTATTTTTTTTTATTCCTGACACTTAATTTTAAAACAAAAACAAATAAGAATAAATAAAAATTAAAATCTCAACAAAAAATTAAAATTAAAATTGGAAACTTACGATATATATATAATGATAAAAACTTAATTTTAGAAGATTATTTAGAATTTATTTTTTCTATTCTAAAATTTTCCTATCAATTCTTAAAAAGTGAAAAAAATGATAAATAAATAATAAAAAATATAAAAAAAATCAAAAATTAAATATGAAATTTAAGATAAAGGTAATAATGATAACTTTATTCTATGAGATTAATTAGAATTTATTAATTTTATATTTATTAATTTTTAAAAAAATTAAAGTAATTAAAATTTAATAAAAAAATTTAAACTTATTAAGGGTGGTAAATGGATGGATTTAAATTGGATCAGCAATGGATGAATTGATAATAATTCATTTATTTATTTATAACAAATTAAATTTTTATAGGATCTTAACCTAGTTAATTTAAATTTTTAAGGTTAATTGAATTATGTATTATTAAAAATATTGTTAAACTCTAAAAAAGAATCTTATTATAAACAAAAATTAATGGATGAATAATGATAATGTATAAAATATTCTTTCTATATAAGTATCTTTTAATAACAGTGAGGGTGATTAAAATAAAAAAAATTCTTTATATTAGAGTTATTATGTAATGAGTTTTTTTGTGATTTTTTTAAACATCTTACAACATTATATTTTAAATAATTTTATATTTGTAAAAATATTATTAAATTTTCAAAAAAAATGTCATTTTCATTGAAAATTAATTGGTCAAAAACATTAAAAATACGTTAAATAGTCTTTTTTTTTTTCATAACTATCCCCAACAATTAATAGGTTAACAGCAATGAAGTTGGATATAGTAGGGGTAAAATAGACCTTTCACATGTTTACCAATTTCCATGGGTAGAAGGTTAGGAGGAGAGCCCGTCAGGTTTTGTAAACTATAATCACGCACGTCCCGGGTGTTTCGAACCACCCTTGGTTTCTCTGGACGAACAATGCAATGTTGGCGTCACCCGGGTGACGATCCAACACAAGCATTGGGTGAAGCAATCCATGAACTATGGACCGGGAGACCAGCTATCCACCGGTAAGAATAACTCTCATCCAGATTTGTGATCTGAAAACCCTCCAGGAGTACCACCCCTACGAACTACCTGGGAAGCTCCAACACCTATTAGATTATATTCTAGTGTTAATTTTTTTATATATACGATGTGGGACCCAATTTTTACTCTTAACTATCCTCTGCGTTTCTCCACCAATATCCTCAGCCGTTTATCCCAACCAAAATTGCAATGCAGACGTCACCATCTACGATGTGGAATCAGATTAAGACTGCACAGATAAAATGGTCTTCTGGTAGTTTCGAACCCAAATGGTGTTACGATATGTTTTCAGTTTCGCCACCGACTAGGTCTGTAGAATTTCTAAAGCAGACATGAATTTTTTTATGAATTTTATTGATTCTTAACACTGTTCTCGTTGGCTAAGATTGATATTCTCAGTTGCATTTTTTAGTGGGAAACCTGTTTGATGAAATGTATGACCATGACCATTTATATATAAGCATAGTCTTAGTTGCACACAATTTTGGCACCACAGTTACATCGTGTGTGATGGAGGTTTTTCTCAGTTATTGGACGCCATAGTGATTATATATTTGTATGCCAAAAATAGTGTTTACATAGAGTTGGAGTAATTTATTTGTTCTACCAACTTTTTTCTAATTCTTGCCATATAATTACTAGACGTCGAATACAGATTATCTGTCCTGCTATTGATTGAAGATGTCTTCTGTGAGTGACTGAAATTGATGGTTCTTTTATGGTACTTTTATGTTTGAAGTTTAAGTATTACAAGTTGGAGTTTTGGGCGCATGTTTAAATGGCCGGAGCAAGCTCCAACTTCCTTAATTGAGCAGCTAATTCAAGTTGAAAAGGACATAAGTAATGTTGTTCTTTTATTTGATTCAGCAACAGCTGAATAGAGTTGTGGTTTTCATCATGATTACTTGTGTTCTTGTCTCATGATCTCTATGGATGTGTAACATGAGATGCCCAATCCGGGTGAGGGATATGAGGAATCAACCTCCTTTTGTTGTTCCTCTCAATCTTTTGATGAAACCCCTCTGCAAGAACATTAAATGGATGATGCTTTGTGGATATTTCATGAGATGCCCAATCCAGATGCAGCTAGATTACATTGATAGTGTACTCTGATCAATGAGATGTGTAGCATGGGGAAAGGGAAAGGAACTTTCCTGTGAGATGGAGCAGAAAGGTTGTTCGCCTTTTGTTGTTATTCGGCTTGTGTCAGCCTAATAGCATGGATGATGCTATGTGATTGCTTCAAGAGATGAAAAAATATTGACATCAATCCAAATTTATGGACTTACGGTTCTCTTGTGGATGTTTTGTGCAATGGTGGGCATTCTTCATAATCATTGGAGATGTTGGGAATGATGGTTAGAAATCATCATTTTCCTAGCATAGTTACTCATTCTATGTGAAAGAAAGGTTAGTGAAGAGCTGAAAAATTTTGACAGTATGAGGCTTCATAGTTTAAAGCCAGATGCCAGTTTGTATGGGGAAATAACTAGTGGCCTCTTTTTGCTGAAAGGAACTGTCAAGAGGCAGCAAATTTATTGACGAGATCATGCCTGGTGGTATCTCAACAAGTTGAATAACTTGGAGCCTTCATGTTAGGATGCATGCCATTGTGGTCCTCAGTGACTATATTGATCCACCTCGAACATTTCAATTGTATCTTAGCATGTGAACTAAAAGTATCTTTGTTGAAATTGGCACTTTTGATTGTTTAGTGAAATGTTTAAACTAAGAGAGAGACCTGCACAAAGCTGTTTGCATTCTTGATTAGATAGTGCTAGATGGTCGCATTCCAAATGGGGGAAAAATGGAATGCAGTGATTGGTGGACTTCCTAATCTGAAAAGGGGAGAGGATATACTGAGCTACTGCTGACTGTGCTGATGCTCATTTTTGTTGAACCAGATGCATGAAATTCATGGATATGTATTTATGTGTTCGATTCTAAAAGTATTATGCAATGCTTGTATATCATCTTTTTATGTCCTGTTAATTTTGCACTTAGCCCTCCAATGGCAGATTTGACATTAATCCCAAGCTATATAGCACCAATTCTGATAAACGCCGTGCCATCCATAGATCAGATTAATCTATATACTATATATAACAATATACACTGGCACTGTAGCAGTAAGTTTTTCCCGCCTACTTTTGCCACTTATTTTGCATGGCTTTTACATTGCCAGGACTGCATATTTTTGTTTGAACAAGTTGAGTCTTGAATCTCTTGATGGGTGATGCCAATTGTCTTGGAGTTTGAGTTTGATGCCTCTAAGCATTAACGACAAGATGTTCTGCAAAAGACAGAGTATGTAGGCTCTAAATTTTGAATAGTTCTTAATAATGGGCTGGTTATAGACATGTGTTGTTGTCTTTGCCAGTTTGTATTTACAGCAAGCTATTTTCAAAAGTTTGTTTCCTCTGATTCTTACACTACACTAGCAATTTCACAGGTTAGAGTCTGATTCCCTTGCAGTTATGGTTGACAATTTCACGAGCTGAATATATTTGAAAGAAATGACATGATCTTCAATATGAAACATATTTCTCTATATAATCTATGCTGCTTGTTCAAAATGACTGATCTCTATTTATCCTTCACGGAATCTGACCCTTCTGAGCTTAAGAATGTTAGATAGGTTGTTTCTAATGCATTAAGACATCTATTATAGATGGATGAATTGCAGCAACAACTTGAGCTTGTAAATCAGTTGAATAAGCCAGCATCTGTCCAGTGTGTTCATGCTCTAGTGATATTCTTGAGCTAACAAGTACTGGAATGGAATTTGGGTTCACTTTTGTTGCTTTATTTGCTTTCAAAACAGAGCTGCTTTGGAGTACGCTTCTCTCCAACCTGATTTGAGATTAATTCAATAAACTGATCCATTAAAGGATTTGGCATCCCTCTGCTTGGGTGATTTTTAGATCTCCTTTTTCCTGACCAAGTTCATCACTTCATTGTGGCACTTTTTCTGTGGTAACTTCTTTCACCACTTCTTGTCTTCAACACTCACAAATCCAAGTATCTAATAAAGCAGTTTGATTTAATTTCTTCTTGTGTGTCTGTGTGCCTTGGCAGAGTGAATGAATAAAATAAGAAAAAATTAGCATGTGTGTCCTGGAAATTTGTTTAGATGATATTGTCTTTGGATTGGAAGGAGAAGTTTTTGCTTAGCTGTGCAAATACTTCTGTATCAATGCTTATGTATTGTGATTACAAGACTCTTATGATGAACTTTGTCCATAGACTTACTTCCTGTTGTTTTATACATGGACCTGACTTCATTTTTAATCTGATGCTTTGAAGTGTTTTAATGAGCTTGTATACTATATAGCAATAGGGGCTGCACTGTGGCTGTATGATTTTCCCCACCTAATCTGCATGGTTTCTATGTCTGGTGATGATAATGTCCATCGTTGAGGTGAATGTCTTATCTTCGTATTTGTTTTTCTTATGTGGTTGGGTTTGTTGAATGATGTGAATGCATGTTGTATCATGTTTGATGGTGGAAGTTACCTGAGAGAAGGGTGATGTGGGAAGTGGTGTGAGTGTATTGATGTTTATTGGTCATTGTATTTGTCTGTAAATGGTGTTTCATTAAATGACGTGCATGAACATGTACAAAGGTCCAATGCATCTTCTGATGCTGCTTATGAAGGTGTCATGTTGTTGATATTGTCATGCAGCCACATGGAAATTTATTGACGAGATGATGCTTGGTGGTATCTCAACAAGTTGAATAACTAGGAGCCTTCATGTTATGATGCATACCATGGTGGTCCTCAGTGACTATTGATCCACCTTGAACATTTCAATTGTATCTTAGCATGTGAGCTGGAATTATCCTTGTTGAAATTGGCACTATTGATCGTTAGTGAAATGTTTTAACTAAGAGAGGAGACCTGCACAGAGCTGTTTGCATTCTTGATGAGATAGTGCTAGATTGTTGTATTCCAAACGAGGGAAAATGGAATGTAGTGATTGGTGGAGACTTCTTAATCTGAAAAGGGGAAGAGGATATACTGAGCTACTGCTGACTGTGCTGATGCGCACGATTGTTGAACCAGATGTATGAAATTTATGGATATGTAGGTATGTGTTCCATTCTAAAAGTATTATGGAATGCTTGTTTATCATCTTTTTATGTCCTGTTAATTTTGCGCATGGCCCTCCAATGGCAGGTTTTGACATTAACCCTATGCTGATAAATGTGATACCATGCATAGATCAGATTAATTTTCAAAAATCAAAGATACAGATACAGATACAGGAAGAGCATTTTAGATATTATTTAAATATATTGTATATGGAAAAATATTCTTCAAGTTGTAATTAAGAGACTCAAACAATAATTAAGAGTTCGCCCATTGTTTAACTTCCTCCACCTGCCACCACTTGCCCACAACTCTGCCTCTACCTTCTTTTATTCATAAATCCACCATCTTCAACGGATACACATCCAATATGTATTGTGGCGTATCGATACATGTACCATATTAGACACTGGTACAACATCATTTTAGGAATAGCCATACTTCATAGTTGCTGAGTAATTTTTGTGATTATCCTAGCATGGACGTGACAACTGGCTTTATCCGAATGCAATGATTAAATCTCAGGAAATCATTATTTGATTAACAGAAGGAATGTTATGATAAACTTTAATATTCTAGAGAAATGAGATTCATAGATTCATATTTTAAGATGGGACATGGAACTTGAACTGTTAATTAGCTGAAAGAGGGAAGCCTATTCCATGTCGCTGTGTAGGAAATGTAACAAACAGCATACTGCAAATTACACCTATGCCAACTGGCAGTGCTGTGATGACCTCCCTTGTCTCATCTGATGGTGTTGGAAAGAAGCAATTCACTACATTCTGATCAAACAAAGCAACTGCTGCAAACACCAAAATTGACATAAATGCATGCATGAAATCTATAAACCGCAGCTGATATTTTGCAGCGAGTCCTCGCGGAAGGGTGGTTGATCCATCAATGACCCACAAACCCCTGAATGTTGCAAAACCATAACAGATGTTTCCCTTGCTGTCCCTATAGCTATCGGTAAAACTTAGCATAAAACATGAGGCACCACAGAGAGCTACAAGACCAGTGGTCATCAACCGGCTGACTGAATCACAGTTCCCGAGGTTGGTGAAGATTGGTGACAGAAGCTGGAAAGCAAGGACTGAACCAGTAGGCAAAAGATTAGCCAAATGGGCTGTGCTCTGAAATGTCTGGCTGATGGCTTTCTGAATCAGATTCCTCTCTGCTTCCGGTACTTCCTTATTCTGCAAGAGTGGAAGTCTTTCTTCATCATGATTTCTGGAAACATCAAGTTCTTGTTTAATCTCCATAGCCAAGAGCTAGAATTGAACCTTTCTGTTGTGGGTTTGCACTTATCTTCTGAGCAGCACAAGTTCTGTTGAAAGGGCATAGACTTTATAAAAAAAAGCAGCATAGCAAATTTTTGAGTGGAATCAAAGATAATCAAGGGAAGGGAAGTTTGTCGTGACTTGCAAGAAACAAACTGAAAATTAGAAGACTCAGCTTTTACTTAAATGCAGGAAGAGTTGCTTTGTGGCTTTCTGTTAAATGGCTAATAAGTGGTTGAAGAAATGTTCTGGGATGTGGTTTCTTTGCCTATAAAGTTTACAAGACCGTTATGAAACCTAATGCTTGCGCAAGAAAGACAGATATACAGATAATGCTTAAAAATTCCATTATTAAGGTGGGTTCCGGAGGGAATATTTTGCGGCTACGCAATGTTTAGGAATTGGGTTCTCTCTCCAGAGTCTCTATTAGGCCTTATTTTAGTTTTACATTGGCCGAAATCATACTGTTAGGAGGCTTCTTTAATTTGTTGCTTTGGATGAATGACCTTCCACGCAAATTGCATGCCTTTCCTAAGCCTTGCACGTCCTTTATTCATAGCTTATGCAAAATTCAGGGTTTGGAAGATAATTTGATTAGTTAGTTTGGATTAATTAGGGTTTCTATAATTGGTAAGATTTCTTGTCCGTCAAATTTGGTGCAGATGGAATATCGGCTATAAAATTAATGATAGAAATGCAATTTGGTAAATTAAAAAATATTTCACTTATATAAATTTTGAACTGATATATGCATGAGTTTAAATTTAAGCCATTGTCAATATAAAACTTTTTATATTAAAAATATAAGTGATAAAAAATTAAATTTAAATTCTATATTCAATACTAAAAATCATATTATTTTTTATTATCTTCTACATGTAAACCCAATGCTCACAATTTTTCTCGTCATATTAGTTTTCTTTCCTAAGGGATAATGTCTTTAAGAGTACGAAAAGCAAATAGTGGATCTAGGCCCAAATAAGCTAAACAAAGGCCCAACAATACAGAAAACATGACCCAAAAAAACACACCCACACACGCATCTTCAGAATTTCATTGAAATATTAGCAATAAATAAATAAATAAATTTGTTTTTTTGTTTGTAACTAAGAAGTTAAGAGCATGATATTCTGTCACCAGTCCCTTTAAAGATTTATCATGATAGTTATAAATTGTCTAATAACTTACAACCATTAGATTGTTGTATTTAAATATGAAACATAAGTAATCAAAACTATAAATCTTACTAATTAAATTACCCAAGAGATGTAAACTTGATTTTTTTATGACAATAAGGTCATTTGTCAATATCATTACCTCTCTCAACTCTTTACTATAATTTTCTGTTAGAGTTATTTACACATTCAAATTGTCTCACAACTCTGAAGTTTGGCATGTTTTGTTCTAGTTTCACACACTTTTGCATTGTTGTGAGAACAGTTGGTGCCTATAAAACTGGTGAATTGCTAAATTGTTGTTTGGTTTATTATGAATTTGCTGTTTGGTTTATTATGTGGTCAGCAATTGCAGGTACCAACTGGTTGATTGTTGGATATAAGTTGCTTCTGCCACATTTATATCTATCTTTGCTGGGCCATTCACAGATTTGGCTGACGTACCTTAGCACCTCTACAGTTGCTCTTGTTCAATCTGTTCCCAATCGTCCGGTTCTGTTAAATTTCACCCTTTCCATCTCCTAAAACCTCTAGTTTATTGATTAATTTCAACAACATGAATCTTGCTCCTTCAATCAATTAAGAAAGTAAATTTCACTTTTTTTGCCTCTATTTGTTGGATGTGGATATTAAATTCTGACAATTTTGGGAAAAAGTTTCTTTGATTAAGAATATATTATATATTAAAGAATTAAAAAAATTATCCATATTTTTGTATTATTAAGAGGGCCATTGTCTTTAGAAAATGCTAAACTTACTGCAATCATAAAATAAAGCACACTAATTTTACATCAACTATTATCAGTTAAATTAAGACATCCTTCCCCATAAAACTAAAGCGACAAACTTTGATTAACTGACTAGATTGCCCACCAACCCTCAACTATACAAAACTTTATTCCACAGAGAAACTCTTTTATCATTAATTAAATGTTGAAGTGATATCAGCTTCCCAATGTTGATGCATGAGTGGAAACATCACATATTATTTAGTTTCTCAAATAATATTAAATTAAATTCATCAACAATAATGGCATTATTTTTGCTGTTGAAGTTTTGTATTTTTCTGCATTGTATTTTTTTTTTATAAATTTCACACACACGCACGCATATATATATATATATATATATATATATGAAACTTATCACTTTTGTCACTTTGGGAAATGAACAAGACCCCTTTTTGTGGTCTCAAATTGAAGAGTTTAACATATGGTAAAGGTATCATGTTTTTAACTGCAATACTATCCTTCACAGATTACATAAAGCAAACATAAGGGTTTAACAAAACTAGCTGAGGCTTAAATCCTCAGAGCAAAAAGTAAGGATGCTCCATCTTGAAAATAAGTTACGGAAATGAATATATAGGAACTTTGATTAACTTCAATTTGAAGTTTATGTTATTAGACAAAAATGAAAACAAGTTAAAGGTAATGTCTGCTAGATATGCAAAGTTCAAGGAAGCTTTCAACCACGCACATATATATAGTTATTTTTAAGGAAAAAAACAACTTCAACAAACATTTAGAAAACAAATAGGTTGCTTCTTACTATCAAAATAAGACATTTCAATGAATTGATACTGTCAACGGGGAGTTCATCAATAAGATTGGATTCAAAAAAAGAAATTGGACATATTTAAATTTTATTAGTTGAGAAAATGGTTGGTGATTTATTAAAAAAATTAATTATATCAAAAAATGACTTTAAACCCTAATGAAACATTTAGAAGACAGATGGATTGCTTCTCACGATCAAAACAAGACATTACAATGAATTGATACTTTTAATGGGAGTTCATCAATAAGATTGGATTGAAAAAAAAATTTTCAACATATTCAAATTTAATTAATTGAGAAAATTGTTGTCGATTTATTAAAAAAATTTAATTACATCAAAAAGATGACTTTAAACCCTAATGAAATGTTCGTGAAGCCAAAGTCATGAGGAGTGATTGATTGAAATTTTTCTTGTGTGAGTGTGGGTCTTCTTTGCTTGGTGGATGTTATTAAGATGAATCATGAATGAGTAATTCCTTCATGAAGTCTTTGACCAGAAAAATTTAGAAGAAGTTCCAATCCTCATCATGTTGGAATTTATTTATTGTACTCTTAAATATGAAATTGTATTTCCTTTTTTTTTTATTTCTTTAATTTTGATTTCTCTTTCTGCTCTCTCAATCTTCTTGTGAGAAAGAATCTTGGAAAATTAAAAACTTTTAGAGTACAGAATCTGGTCCATGGTGTTAGGTTGATATTGAATTCTGAACCACTCATCCATTTAATTATCCAAAATTAATCAAAAAAGGAGCTCAGTAAAGTTGATTTTGTTTTCTCACGTTACAGTACCTTAGGTAATCATTGTCTTTCTATATTAATTTTTAAACACATAATCTTCTCATGATATGAGTTTCCTTTCCTGTCCCACATATAAACACCATCAACAATGAGGATGCTGCCCTTTAATGGTGAGTGTTCTAACACTTTGCTTCAAATTGGGAGTAACCCTGTAAAAAATCATTGACTTCCATTCTTTTTTTTCACTTTTGAATTATTCATAATTATTGAAGAGAGTAATTCGAAAAAATATATATATATCCAAACTCCTTTATGCAACATAATTATATGTTTTTATGATGCAAGTTCATGGATATTGAAACATTACATTTGAAGTGCTATTATTATTAGCATCCTTAATTACTACTCTAAAATTGTGTTTGTAAGATTGTAAACTTAATGGCACCAACCAAGTGGACCCTTATGGTAAATCTTTGTTTTTTCATTTTAGTTAATGATATTTGGATCAGTTGATGCTTACTTGGACTAATTCACATTTTAATACAGGTTAAATGTAGATTATTAATATTTGATTTATATATTATTTGTCACTTGACCTTATAAATAATCTTTGTAATTTATAAAAATTAAATTTATAATATGAGTTTAATCACATATTTCAGTCGCAGCTCTACTTGGATCCGATTAGTAATTAATGAAAATTTGGATGATGGTAAACCTTTGCTTCAATTCTAGTTCAGAACATCTTGACTAAATATCAACAATCACTTCTTTTTCCAGAAAAGACAAGTAATCTATGCAATTAATTTAGCCTTCAATTATTTGAATCAGGACAGAAAGAAGGGGCGTGGGGTGAAGTGATGATGAGTTGCATGGGCTATAAAAGAAATAGCCATTCTTTTACGTTACAAAGAGCATAAGTATATATATATGTCACTTTAATTAGCACCAAAGAGCATGTTGATAGACCAATAACCCTTCAAAATGATCATAAAGGAGAATTATATTTCAAGGGCTAATAATTAAGAACCTGAGCCTTTTTGTTCAATCAATTTCACTTTAAGTTTTCTTGTACCAATTGATTTATTGCTGACATTTCCCTCAATTTGAGGACTGCTGGGGAAGCCCCACATATTCATGGTGTATCCATTATAATGTCCAATACTATGTATCTGTATTAACCTTATCATATATATAAATATATCAACTTGTTTTCTTGATTTTTCTTAAAATAAATAATAATAAAAACCCTCAGCTCTTTTTGCTTCAGTGAAAAGACAATATAATGAAAGCTTAACTCACAGGAAAATTAAAAATAAGTAGAGTGGATTTCACAAGATATACGAGGCATTCTTTTTTTAATTTAGTTTTGAGAGGAAGTTCCAAAACTGTAGATTTTGTAAATGTTTCAATTTATTGATCATTGAAAATAATGTGACGCTATTTGCTTATTACTTTAGTGCCTAAACACCTGCTCTTTCATATTTGGATTATGCCTTTCTATTAACTTAATAATAATAATAATAATAATAATAATAATAATAATAATAATAGACACAAAATCTTTATATACTGTGATAACTTCAGTTTCTAGTTGTAATCACCAATAAATTTCATTTTTAGTGACCTATAGGAAGCGCTCTGTTTTCCATATTTGTGTTGAAATATATACCTAGAAAAATTATCTAAATTTATTTTACAAAACTTATCATAGTTTTATATATAATTATAATTTATCATATATATTATAATTTATTCAATAATATTATTTCAAAAAGTGTGTGTACTTCAGGTAATCTGAACAACATTATAAAAAGTCCACTCACATGCCATTTAGAACACCTCGTATGCCGACTGAACACATGCAACAGACATGAACATGCAGAACATGCACAACATCTTACAATAATACTATTCTAATTGTGTTATTTTATAATTAATAATTGATAGCACCAAAAATTTACTACACTTTTTGCTGTGCATCGTTGGCCCTAAGAGTCTACGACGATAGCTTGAATCTAATATTGCATAGTTGAACAGCGACACCGACCTTTTAAATTAGCATCAAGTTTATCATAGTTCACACGCGTGATCCACGGATCGTCTGAGAAGCATCTAAGATTCAATACAGTATGACTATCTCTTCAAATCATCACTCTTTCAAATATGCACACAAGACAACATTTTCACAATATATCAATGATCTATATCATCCGTCAATCGTATAATTTTATTTATTTTTTATCTTTGATTATATATTTATTTAAAAATATCACATATCTTTTAAAATCTTAAGATGTTTTTATAAATTTATTATTTATATTTTATTTATTCACTAACTTAAATATTAAACTATCCTTTGTCATTGTCCTCCGGCTATTGATATATATATTTTCTTTTACAGGCTTCAATACAACTCCTATAAATTTATAATTTGTCATTTATAAATAACGATGATCAACATAATAAGAGTGATTTGACGTGAGAACCTGACTGCAATTTTTATATGAGGGACTATACAAGCAGCTATACTGTCCAGAAGTGAAAACCCTACTAGCCATTCACAAAGACAAGTCAGTTGAAGGAATCAATACCGTACCATATCATTTCTAAGGCCTCCATTTGTCTTTGTTTGCTTTTATTCTCTTTAAGGTTAGGTGCCTAAACCTTGGGCTATATACAATGCAAGAACAAATTACTTTATTCTGCTACAAAGCAAATGTGATTGGAAAGGATGGCATAGACAAATACAAACACCAACTACACAAATAACAACAAAACACAAGCATATAGGCCATCTATCCATCCGTCAGTCATTTGTCCATCTTACATATTGTCTCTTATTGAATCTAATACTATATTATTATATCTCTAATTGCCTTTTAAGAATGGCTAATGCAACATATTTGCTCCCATTGAATCTTCAATTATACATTTTATAGCAACAATTCATTTCAATAATCTTATTTTATTAATTTGGTATTAACATTTTTTGAAATATAAAATTTTTATATTACATTCATATAATAATCCATAATATTTTATGCGAATCATTCTGGGATTATAGAATATAATATATCAAAAGTAAAAAAAAAATTATATAAATAGACAAATAATTATTTTGATAAGTCTTTTGTATAATTAAGTAGATAGTTAAATGGATCTTCTATAAATCATTTTAAAAATAACATTCATCAACTATAACCTAATAAATATAAAGAAATTAAATCCTATCCACATGATCATAGGCCTTTATCGTTTGTATTTGTAATGTGTCTTTCTGTGTCAGTTTTGATTAGGTCATTATCTTTCATATTTTATGATAAATTGGTTGATTTAGGACTCCACTTTTTTTTTAATGGTAATTTGGATTTATCATGTGTTATTTGTCTCAAGTGGTGTCCGGAAACTTCGTACATTTTGGAACCCTAATTTAATTATTGTTAGCACAAATTAATTCTATATATTAAAGAGATTTTGTATATATCTAGCTTGCGCATGCAATTGTCCCATTATAAGAAATTAAATGAATCGGGTCATAGGGGCTAGCCCATTAACCCGAACCCGGTAATCTGAGTCATAAAGCATAATCTTAATAGTGGAGGCGATAAATAAGCAGCACAGCCTTCTTTTCATGATTTCATGTGATAGAAGATAAGGATGCTTGGAATTATAAAATAATAGAATCTAATAAAACGTTTCTTACCCATAATCACTTTTCCATATAATTAAACAATTTATTATCTCGACCCATCTCTTCTCTGATGATTATACATCAACATCCTTGCCATCTTGCAGAGACTTGATCTTTTAATGATTATTATAGCTGACAAAATCTTAAAGCTTTCTTATATGAGAGACAAATTTTAATTAAAGCACAACCTTAGCTGGCTAATTGAGTCACCAATCACACCCCACATATCACATCTGCTCAAGTCAATCCATTTGCCTTCTAACATGCAGCAATTTCTCTGTTGGATCAATTAATTGAATTGGTATCTTCTTCTATCATTGCATTTATATCGATGGAAGAGTATTTTAAATTTAATTTGAGTCTCATATTTATTATGTAGTCATATTTTATGAACGCAAACACAATAATAAAAAAAATATTTTGAATTTTATAACTTAATTACTTATTCGATGAAAAAAAAATCCTAAAATTAATGAAAAAAATAGAAAGTTATGGTATTGGTAGGAGTTTTAATGTTTTTGTCCTAATCTTTCTCTTCAAGCTCAAAAGAGGTCAGATACCATTGTGGAATATGCATGCTTTTATAAAGTTTACCTTAAGCTAAAAAAAAGGTTCATGCTTGGAATATATACAGCTAATTCCACCCTATTTTTATAGTACACTCTTGCAATACTTTAAACACATGTTAAACTATACATATTAAAGGAATAAACATATATTGGGATCTTCCCCAAATCTGATTCCACTAATCATTCACAATGGTAGGAACAAGAGAAGGCTTTGTACCAAAAGAAGAGAAAGCTACACCCAAAGTCGGAAAAAGATTTCCCACACTGCCTGCAAAGTAACCCTTTTCACACAGTTTCTACTTATTTTAAAAAAAAAAAAAAAGTAGTGTGAGAAAAAGCTATCATGGGAGAAAGAAAGCTATATATATAAATATAGAGAGAGAGAGAGAGAGAGAGAGAGAGTACTTGAAGTATATGCATGCCAACAATAATGTATGTGGTTTGGAACAGATTCATATGGGTTGGATCCACCATTGCCTTTTGCATCTTTGTCTGCCTTAATGTAAAGGATTAGGGCCATCCCAATTCCCTCAAAGTCAGTAAATTCTTTGTTGTTTTAGCCCCACATATCTTCTCTTGACTCTTTACCAAATAGCTTTGGTGAAAAATAATTTCAAATCCTAATGAAATTTTCAATATTATTACTTATTATTTTTTAATATTTTAAAAAAATATCTTTTTAATTTTAATATTTATTCAATTATAATGTCAAAATAACTAATTTTATTAAAATACAAGAAACAATCTCAATGTTACAGTATCGTTAGAAATATTTCCTTCTTAATGAATGAAATCTACTTTTAATGTTAAAAAAAAAAATTCTTCATTTTGAAATAAGAATTTTGCCTCTTTAATTTTAGGAAAAGAAAAATATAGATAAATATTTATATTTATTTTTTTGAAATAAGAAAATATTATATTTCAATAGCAAGATAGAATATAACTCCATTTTAAATATTATGAAATAGGTCCTGCATTAAACTTTTTTACAATTAATTAATTGTTAACTATATCATCGTAAGGACAATAGTATATCATCTTGGAACTGAGGAAAGTACTGAGTTGGGTATTAATTTCTTAGGTGGACCACCATATTTTTTTTCACCTTAGGGAAGAAAGATGAAAAAGCTGTTTAATATCTTTTCTATTGTAACTTGAATTTGATGCAGATTCAAAATCATCATTCACAAGTGCTTTAAATAGTCTATTTTGGTTGGACACTTGGACCACAAAAACTTCCATAGTATCTTAAATATTTATATATATATATATATATATATATATAATTTCCTTTTAACTTTTGAGCAAACCCTGCAACTGCTAAATATTTTTGTTTTACGTAATGCAATCTTACATCATGCATTACATTATTGCTAATACCAAACGAGAACTTTTTTTAATTCTTTTTTTTTTCCTATTCTGGGGATTTTTAGTAATTGTGTTCATTCTTATTGTTTATGGGATTAGAAGCTTTTTGACTCACTTTTTCCATCTTTCTTTCTGGTGAAATCCTTTTTTTTTTATTTTTTTATCATTTGAAAATTATATAGGATGGGGATTGATCAATAATCGGTGTAAAATATTTTTGATTTATAATATTTTTTTAGAATGTAATTTTGTTTATACTGCTGTTAAATTACAAATTAATGCTATGATGTTGATATTGCAACTATTAAAATAAAATATTATAAATACAAAATTATGTAACTCTGAAGAATACTTTATATATATATATATATATATATTGATGGAGTTCGACTTGATATGGTATTTCTCTGACAAGATTTATATTATATGTTTTAAATTTAATACAAATTGTTAGAATTTGATTATATAAAAATTTACATAATGATTGAAAATTAATTTTAACACTTACGCTTATGTTTCAATAAATATTCAAAATTTTACGAGTTTTTATGAAAGATTAACATAAAAATCATAATAGTTGTGATTTTTTAAAAAAAGTTATAAATATGTATGAATTTTGCATGCAACAAATAAATAAAAAGTTACAATTTTATCATTTAAAGTTAAATAAAAATAAATTAAAAATGTTCCCACTTATATATAAAAATTACAAATTTTTAAAAAATTTATAGAAATATAATTTTAAAAAATATATATATCAATACAAATATTTTTCAAATACACAACAACATGTAGCATAAGCCAGTATTGATTGATGTATATTTATCTATCTCTAGACGTGTGGATATAAGTTCGTATATGCTTATGAATTGGATATTGTTGTCTGCTTGTAATGTCAGGGAATATATTTGGTTTCCACTTGCAAGCCAAGTAAACGGGTCACCTTTTATTTTTCCACACAAGTTACAGAATAGAGATAGTGAACTTCAAATTTATGGAGATGGATTTCTTAGTGAATGTCTTTTTCAAAGTTGAGGAATATGATTAAAGAATAAGACAGGGTTCTGAAGAATTATAAAAAATATAAATATAAAATTATGGATCAGATAGAAAAGCATATATTCACCATCTGAGTTTTTAAACATATGTATTTTAATCTATTATTGGTATTGAGAATATGATATTCCTATCATATATATCTCAAATTTAATTGTTTATCAATTATTATTTAGGAGTATATATACCTCGTCCTTAAAGTGCATGTGCATGATATTTGTTTGTTTGAAAACAATTAATTGAACAAGACAATAGGCAATGGTGTTGTTGATATAAGTTAACAAAAATCATATATGTTTTTGAGTGTTGTTTATATATAATTACTTATTCAACAAAAATTACTTATTGTTTATATGATATAAGTATATATATCTCATATATGTTTATATATAATGACTTATTCAACAAAACAATTATTATCATATATGTGTTGTTGATATAAGTTAACAAAAATCAAAATCCAAAGTATTTAATTATATATAAAGAAATCAAGCAAACAAGTGCACTTTCTTTTCAGTGTGGCAATGGTGTTGGCTCACATTGGATATCCTTGTCTGTTTTTGAGTTAGTGTTTGTAACTTTGGCTTTACTCAGACGTTAGATATAATTGGAAAAAGGTAAAAAAAAGAGTTAGAAATAAGAAAGTGACAAATCTAATTCCAAGTACTTTGGAAAATCGCAATGTGTTTCCATTTGCACTCAGGTAGGGTTAGTTTGAGTCCCTTTCTTTCTGGTTCGAGTTCAATTTTTATTGGAGAATACTCAGGCAGTAGATTTGTGAATAATGCATCACATTAACGTAGAAAATAAGTCAAAATATACGTCTAAAAGCACACATCCTCTTTAAGATACGTGAATTTATAATGTTATAAAAGTAAAAATATATTTTTCTAATACGTAATATCTCAAATTTAAATTCAGAATACTAAAATAAAAAAAATTCAAAAACGATATTAAATATCATTGTATTATTAAGAATGTCAGTAAAATAAAAAATATTTTTGTTATGTACAATAAAGAGATATTAGTTTTATTGAAAGAGGTAAAGTATTTAAAATTGGTATTATTCAAACTCTATGGAATATTTTTTTAGAAAGAAATGTTTAATATAATTTCAATTTTAGGGTGTCTTATATACGTTTTCTAATTTTAATGTGTATGATACATGTTCTTTAATTTTATATGTACCATGACTTTAATTTGAAAGCTTGAAGGTTGAAAGTTTCATCCACTCTAATAATAACCAAGCTACGCTCATGGATGCACCTTAATCTTTAATAATGAGTTAATGTTTTTAGATGAGCAGCAATCTTTCTTTGACTCGGAAAAGTCTTCCTTCTTTGTTTGACTGGTCCAAGTTTAATGTTGCACCTTGGTGAAACATGCTCATTGTGTTTGCTATCTTGTATATGTCTTAAAGCTCAAGCCTCAACATGCGAGGATGCCTACCAGAAAAGAATAAGAAAGCCCATTATACTTAATTTCTTACCCTACTTACTTAGAATATATAGCAAGTTAAACTATCAAGTCCATCTTTTTTTTTTATTCCATATATTTGAAATATTTTTTAAGATTAAATTGTTCCGTTGTTTCTTATAGTTTTGTTTAATTTTAATTAATTTTTTATAATTTAAAAAATTTAAATTAGATCTTTATACTTATTTTTTATTCTTAATTGGATATTTTTCATTATTTTTTTATTAGATTTTATTAGTATTTAACACATTTGAACAACATTTTTTTAACATAATTTAATAATTATTGATGTAAAATTTTAATTTATATTCAAGTGAAAAATAATTTAGAAAAAATTAAAATATTTTATAAAATTATTTTATTTTTAAAGAGAAAAGATGTCATTTATCTTTCACTCTATAAATTATTAATAAATTATTTTTTATGTGGGTTAATTGTTAATAAAGTTTAATAAGAAAATGATATGAAGTATTCAATCAGAAATGAAAAATAAATATAATGACTTATTTAAAAACTTTTAAACTATAAAAATCTAATTAAAAATTAAATAAAATTATAGAAAGCAGAAGATATTTTAATTTTTTTAAATTGTAAAAAGAGGGATAAATATAAACACAAGAATCTCATGCCTAGATGCCTGGATAACTACAGGTCTCGTCATAATTTTTTTTTTTCATTTTTATTGTTAAAAAAGTTAGGATTTTATTACAGTACACTCTCAAGAAATTTTACAAATTTTTTTAAAAGTTTAACTTCAAAGTCATAAAATTTATAACTTATTTTTATATAAAATCTTTAAAAAAAATTGTAAGTATGTACAAATTTTATATGTAGCAAATGCATAAAAAAAATTTCAACTTCATCATTCAAAGTTACTAACAATTTTTTTAAAAATTTTTTAGATTTCTATAAAAAACTAACAATTTTTAATAAAAAAATTAAAAAAATACATAACAATTTTTTTTTTCCGAATGTGTGCCAAACCATAACCAAAAAGTTGTTTTAAATTACCACAAACGCGTATAAAGTGCATATGAAAAGCTTCTACACCAGCCAGCAATAATTGATTCTTCATCATCCTATACAGAATCATAACCTATGCTTCTACCAAAGGAGGGTTGAGGAGTTTTCAAACATTTGCCTTGCAACATCAGCGTGACAAGTAACATCAACTATACTACACAATGATAGGCAGACAGACTTTGGCTCCTCATATAAGAGAATACACACAATTAAAGCCCATGAAAATACTTGTCATGATATTTTAAAACATGCAAACCCTACTATTTTGAAGTCAGCATTTACTGTTGTGATGGTTGTCTTTCTAATGTGACTTAACCTTCTTAAGAAGACAAAAAAGTAAAAAATAAAAATTATCTATCTTAATTTATACAATCTGATTCCCACTTTTATTTTTATTCTTCCATTTATTCTACCTCATAAATTTGTGGGATCTAGAGGTTTTAAATTCTACATACCAAAAAAATGAATAAAAGAATATGAGAATATTACCATCCTCTAATTTAAAATAATCATAATCCATCTTTATATGAATTAGAATTCTATATATTTAATATAATAATAACATTAGTATTATTTTAGACTTGAGATGAATATATGATTTTTTTGCAAACTATGAATAAAATTTTCAATCCAATTGCACTCGAAGAATTCGAAACTATTCTTTCTTATAACATCAACGATGCTAACATGAGCTATATACAAGTAGTCTTACTCACTGTGCTTGATTTAAATCAACTTTATTCATATTCTATTAGATATATAATAAATAATATTAATTAAGTGAATAAAATAAATGAAATTAATATTTGTATCCAACAAATATAATATATTATTTTAGAATTTATATTTTTTATAAAAATTTATATGTATATACCTTGTAAATTCACGATCTGATATTCTAAAGTTCCAAATTCATCTTTATACATACTCCATGTCATGCTGATGTCTTTACCACTAAAGCAGAGGACAGCATGCAGCAGTCATTTGTGGACACAAAGAGGATATTGAAGGAATGACCAGTGGCCCTATTTTCTTGATGTCATTGATATCATATAATAAATTAATGACCAATACGTGTCAACAACCCACTTTCAAACCTCGGTGGTGGGAATTATGTTCATGGTACACAATTCAATTTAAGAATTACTTTGAATTTTTTTTTATTTGGCTATCAACCCAATTTAATATTTACTTATTTCTCAAATAATTAGAATTGGTGGTTGGTGGATGTTATTATTTTATATCACTAGGGCCTTCATAAAACCTAACCAGCGGAAATATGGCCTTAATTAAAGATAGTACTACTAGACCTGTTAAAACGGGCTAACGGGTTTTATCAGGTTAACTCAACGGGTAAAATTTATACGTCGGGCCAATCCGAGGTCGGGCTATTTTTTTACCAGGTCGGAGCCAGGTCGGGTTACTACAGTACCAGTTCCAGTCCCAATCCCAGGTCGACATTTACCAGACAGTCTCAGGCGGGTTTTATAATCCGTTATATTTTAAATATTAATTTCACATTATTAATTAATTGAAATCAATTATTATTATTATTATCATTATTTCAAATATAATTT
>JANHAO010000452.1:0-41697 GCA_026873985.1 Saraca asoca | reverse complement strand
CAGAAGGGACACGCCCCCCCTTAAATGGACCTGTCCCCTTC
This sequence comes from Saraca asoca, assembly GCA_026873985.1. Classification (NCBI taxonomy): domain Eukaryota; kingdom Viridiplantae; phylum Streptophyta; class Magnoliopsida; order Fabales; family Fabaceae; genus Saraca; species Saraca asoca. Next base: position 41,656 of record JANHAO010000452.1, on the reverse strand, counting down.
CCGACATAGCCGATGTGGGATGCTGGGGCGTAACTCCTTACAGTCTCTTCCATTTTGGTAGTAAAAAACTCATGCACCTAATTTTTAAAATGCGACCAATGTAGGTAGACACCTAGTGGCATTCTCTTATAGGCTTTACGTTTACTTTATCAATGTGCATTACATGTTCAACTTCAGAAGAACACTAGTAATATTTTTTTAGTATCCAAACTATTCATTCAAATCTCTATTTTCTTTTCTTTTTTTTTTTTTAGAAAAAACATCTTGTAGAAACATGATGACCCAATGTATGCATACATAAAATCATTCACTACTAACCATTTCCTCCAAGCATCGTGTCATACTTCTTTGCCAAGGTGATCTCTTAAGAAAACAAACATACTTACAACCTAAAATATATTTTTTTTTTGAAAGGGAAAAACATAAAGGTCCAATAAAACCTAGTAAGTAAATCACTTATACAGTTTATTACAATACACAATTACACCAATATCATCATAACCAAGTTACAATCTTAACATAACAATAAAACATAGTTTAACTAAAATTAACAATACAATTATATGACCCATCTATGACATTTGCTATCATATGTTCAGCCAATTCTATCATCATTAATAAATAGTGCAAATATTTAACAAAACACTTGAATACATCATCTCGTAAGTCAAACAATTTATCCCACTAAAGGTATTCTCTTTATGGTTATGTAACTCAATTTTACTAATTCTTTGTCTATACGTCCACAAATTCTTTCCTACATTCATGAAACTCAACATGTCACTTAACACACCATTTCAATATTGTCACCAAAATTATCTTAACCAAACCAAATACAAACATCAAAAGTATCTCAACTTATGTTTCTACATGCCAATTCAATAGTAAAACTCTTATAGGAAAAATGGGTTATTTATCTACCAATTTAACATATAATCATTTTCAAGATACCATTCTCATGTTTCCAAACATTAATTTGGTATTTGACAATTTTTATAAGTTATCCTATCCACACTTGTTATTGACACTTTACACATTTGGATACCAAACACAAGACTACTATCCAATAGGTTCATTAAAAAAAATATCCCAATACATACTCAACCTATGATCTTCTATTCATGACTAGACTATAGGTTTAAAGAATAGTACTTATGGATGGTTCGGTTCAATACTACGCAGAGGCTACTATTTCAAAAATTTCCTAGTTAAAAATCAAATAAACTTAATATGGGTAATAGACATATAAGGAAATTAATACCCTAGTAATTCCAGTCAATCAACAAGAATGACACTTAGTCCTTCATCTCCAAATAAGAACATTCCATAAAACATTTCATGATGCCACATATATATCATCCTTACAATAATTCTCAACTAAGAGGTAGAATAAAGATTAACTATATTAAGGCAATTAGCTAAACATCATTTGAAAAACCAAATAAATGTAAACACTCTTTAGTCTCAAATCAATTCACTTTGATGAACAAGAGGCATTCAAAAACAATAACAATGTGGAATACATCTAGACATCATCTAAAAGCCAATATCAATTCATTGAATACCATTTAAAACAATAACAATATAAATCTCAAATAGTATTCTTCTGTCCAACTAAGACAATCCGATCAAATCAATACACTCACATCACATAAGGCATTTAAAATAAATAATTTCAATTCAAACAAATAAAAGCATTCAAATGAACTGCGAGTTGGATCCATGAGTAAGTCTTTTTAGGCAACTTACCACTTATTTTAGTATCAGATCTCCATTCACCTTATTGCTTCAATAGATATAACTTCCCGTTATCTCTCCATTGATTTCATGGTAATGTCAGAATCAATATATATATATATATTTAAAAAAATACTTTTGGAAGTTCCTTATAGAAATTACTTCATGAGTCCAATTTCTATTTCACACTTAACTCATCAAGATACACACATAAATTTAGTCCAAATAATCATACTCATATTTAAGCATCTAGCCAACTCCATACACAAACAGTCATTTCCTCATTCAAAAGGTCACTCACACTTTTACATTTTCATTTGTCAGTTTCTTAAAAAATTTATCAAGGATCCACATCAATTAATCCACAAACTTATTCATTCAATTCACAATACAATCAATACAATAATAGTATCCTACAAGTCAATCAATTAATCACTCAACCATTTCTGACTCATAACTCGATCAAAACAACAATAACATTTTACTACTTAATCATCCATTACCAAGACACTATCTTAGTAAGTAACATTTACAATAACATAACAAAGAAAAACCTCATGGCTCAAGTGAACTAATAATAATTGAGTTTGTGAGCCCAGCTTTACAATCATCACAACTTGGTAGAAGAAGATCTAGACAACAACTCATAGCATATTAAAACATTCCAACACTTTTCCTTTTTTGTCAGACCTAACGTTTTGAATTTCCCTTTTTGCATTAACTTTATGATCATTCTTGTAAAATTAGGGCAACATTTATATCTTGCGATTTGAATAAAAAGTTTAACTAGTTCTATGGAAATCGAATTGACCCCTTTCTAACCCTGTTTTCGATCCAAATCATGATTCTGATCACTTGCAATTCTAGACTTCTTAAAAGTTTGCAATTTCGGGTGATCAAATTTGCATTTTGAATTGAATTTTCTCAATTTGAATCAAAGCCTTCATGTTTGATTCTCACAATCCTAATCGTGATTCTACTTGATCCTCAAATTTGTGGGCTTGCAATCATGATCACACTCCTAGATTCACATACTCTTAAAGTAAAAACACACATTTCTATAAGGCAACTCTCATTTTCTTAACATAACTTCATATAGTTCCTAACCAATTCTAATATATCCATCGGTGAATCTTAAATAAACTAACTCATAAGAAAAAATAATTTAGTTCACCATGAAATCACAAAGAAGCTAGGCATTTTGGAAGCATAAGAAAAGTGAGTGATTTACTTACCTTAAATCATTCTTTGGAGAGAAATTTCTTCCTCCAAGGGTAACTAGTAAACCACACCACTTCAAATCTTCCCCCAAAATCACTAAGAACAAATGAAAATAACTACATCAATTTTTTATATTAAAAAAAGGGGAGCTAAGGTTTTAAGGGTACCTTTTTGAGTCATCAAAACTATGGAGAAAGCTAAAACTGAAGATGCAAAAATATTTACCCACCTCCAAGAAAGGAGCAAGAAGCTCTAGGTGTGCAGCCATGCCCGGACTAGTTGTTGTCCTAGAGATGGTACTAGTTGGCTCCTTGCTTCCGAGAGGTGTTCTACTTCTTTGAGCTACAAATAGTGCTCCACGGTGGCACAATAGCAAAAGGCCAGTTAGACGATGGTAGGTGGCACTAGAAGTTGCTCTTTTAGCTCTAGCTTTGTAGGCTTGCTTGCGAGAAAAGGATAAGGAGAACGAGCTGAGCTGGGGTTGTTTTAGGAGAGAGAGGAAGAAGGGAAAAAAATAATGAAATAGCCCTCCTAAGCTGAGCCCTTCATATATATATATATATTTAAGCCATTGAAAGACTAGGTGATAACATAATTTTATACCAAAGTAATTTTGTTTTTAGCAGAATGAGTAAATTAAATTATTCACCATTACTCAATAGGCAAAAATCATTTATGCAAATCCTTTTTTAAATTTAAATTTAACTTAATCAAATGCTATGAACATATATCATTTTTTTCCAACTTATTAAAACTAAAATATAATTGATAAAACTCAAGTTGCAAATCTTTTCATTATTTGTTTAGTAGTTTAAACAACCATCAATAAGAAATAATTTACCATTCAAAACAAATTTTTGAACACCTCTAATTTATTTACGTAACATTAAATAAATCTCAAAATAAAGAAGCATTTCAAAAGCACTATTATTTACTTTTGTAATCCACTCAACAAAGCTTAATAAAAAAAAATTTTCATCTTATCATGACATAAATCAAATAACCCTTTCAATATTTTAAAACTAAGACAATATATTAAAAGAAACCTAAGCGGTTCTTACTAAAATTACAGAGATTACTTAATAAAGTTTTGGGCCATGACAAACAACAAGTAAATATTGATCAAAACCAAAACTAAAATTATAAAATTTAGGCATCTATTGAAGTATCCTTTTGAGACAACTTTTATGGATTAAATAGGTAAAATGCTAAATGCAATTTGGAGTAACTCAAACTTACTAGTTTTGAACAAGTAGTAGGAACAATAGAATGATGTAAATGTTAATCTTCTCTATTTTAATTGGGTACTTAATCAAAGTTTAGTGAATGGTACACTTGGGAATAAACTTTTATGCATTCAATATTCTAAAAATCATGCCAATCTTGTAATTAAAGAATCACTCGACCTTTTAAACGAACAAGCTACCACCCTAGCATAACAGGTTTGGGTGACCAAAATGATAGGTTATGACTATAAGCTTTGTTATGGGAAGGGATCTATAGATGTTGTATCTAATATTCTCACTAGAATTGCTTCTCCATCTAGTCTAGCCTTACGCATCCTATCGATTATAGCTTCTACCTCCACTAATTTACTAATAAAAATTCAAGCTTCTTGGCTATCTAATGATTAATTGTAGAATTTCATCTTGGAATTACAACAGTCCTCTCACTCACATTCTTCTAATTATTTTTGGTAGGGACACTAGCTATAAAGAAAAGGGAAGCTTGTAGTTGCCAACACCCTTAAGCCTAAAGAAAAATTACTTCTTTACTTTCATAATAGCCCTACTCGTGGGCATCCTGGAGTACAAGCAACAATGAAAATAATTTCTTAGTGCTCTCTATTGGAAAGCCCTAAAAAAGGATGCGAAAAGATGAGTAAGGGAATGTGAGGTCTGTTAAGAAGTAAAGAATGATCTTGCAGCTTCACCAGGGCTTTTATAGCCCCTACCTATACGTAAAAGAGTCTCAATTGATGTTGCTATGAATTTAATTAAAAGGCTCCCAAAATTTGCTAGCAAAGGCTATTTCATTTTATTTCAATTTCCTACATTTTTTCTACTTTAACTATTGCGTAAGTCTTCATGGATAATGTGTTTAAGCTTTGCGGGTTACCATCCAACATAGTATCAAATAGAGATAGGCTATTTGTTAGTCAATTTTGGTAGGAACCACTCGTTAAACTTTACACATGATGGTACAATAAATTTTATGCATTCAATATTCTATAATAATCAACAAGGATTAAAAGAGCCAAGTTGCCAAACTGATAGCTATAGTTGCCCACACTGGCAGAAGCATAAACAAGGAGAGACAGTTATTAGTTTTCAACTAATGCATGCTATCTGCTATAATTTTATATTATTTTATTTGAAATCCCATTAATTATTTCACAAGTATAAAGGTAGCCAATCTATCATGAACAAGTACTGAGATAGCCAATCCATCATCAACAATAAATAAACATAGCCAATCCATCATCAATAATTAACAAACTCAGCCAATCCATCATCAACAAGTATAGGCGAGAAAAGAAATTTATCGATGGAGGGTGAGCTATCAAATTAGAAATTTCATCAGGAAATTGTTCCAAACATTCTTTGAAAAATTGATTCTAACATTCTTTCCATAGCTATTCGCCTTTCACGCTCATAATTTACCCTTAACTCCTATCTTTGGACTTTCACTTGCATTTGTGGCTGACTAAAACTATTAATATCAAACATTATACCACTAAAATGTCAAGAAGCTCTTCCAAATAGATTTGAAAGGGATGGTCTGAAGCCCAAACCTTGTACCAGACCCGAGTGCTCTTTCCCTAATACTTTCACCATGGTATCATCTTGTGACTTGGTCTAAAATTGCAAAGAAGGGTCTTAGGACAAGTTCTCCTCAATTGACTCTTGTAAAAGTAGAATAGCCAATGCATGAACTCATTTGTGAATGTGTAATGCCTACAACAAAAAATAGAAAGCAAAATCTAACCCTTATATTTTTTGCTACTTCATTGACATAAGTGTCATCTAGGTTCTTATGAACATGAAACCGTAGTTTGATTCTTCTCATTGATGATTTAACTCCTCAACCTACATATGAATGTATAGGAATTTAGATAATATATTAATACTTAAATGACAAAGTGTAGAAGAAAACCAGTTAAGCCATTTTCCTAGCAAAGCTTTTGGAGCCAACTGTGCATTCAACTTGTTGCTTTTGACAATTTGAAGCATTTTTTTACACATATCCTATAACAAGAAGGAAGCATTATTATTGACATATGAATGTATATTTTTTTTTAAAGTCACAGAATGTTAATATGCTGCTAGGGCTATAGATACTATGGTTGTTGAAACATAGTAAAAAGAAAAAGCTATGCTGATAACCATTTTTTTATTCTCTAATCAACTAATATACTTTACAACTAATATTTCAATTCAAGAACTTTCAATAGTCAATAGAAAGAGAACCAAGAAGTAAGTTGGTCTAAACAGAAATGTCATTATTTATAACTGGACAGTTATACAATCCAAGTTCGATTATTTGTCTTTAATAAATGTAAGTAGCCATTAGAATCCTAATTATCTTTTTAATAAAGATACTAAAATCTGAATATTATGCTATGTCTAAAGTTACAGAAGTTGTTATCAATGATGATATGAGGAAGCTAAACAAATAACAAGGGACATGTTAATTAACTAGAAATAACAATCCATCTATACAAATGAACTCTAACAAAGCTACACCTGAGAAGCATAATAAAAATTCTACATGTCTTAGTCCTCAGAAGAATTTGATTTCTAGGTAGATCCCATGCAACAAGAGAAGCAAAGAAGCCCCTGTATCTCTATGCTAATTTAAGATACAATTTGAGTGCAAACCAATCCTAACTTAACAATAAATATAGGCTTAAGGAAGAATTTGGGGATTCAATTTTTGTTGGCTAACTTTACTAGTATAGTGTGGAATGAAATTTAAGGTTTAAGGTCTGGATTTTATGGGGTTTAGAGTTTTTAGGCAAGAAATAGAGATGTTAGATTAAGCAGGATCCTCCTGTTGGATGTTTAAACTCCAGTTGATTAGAATAAAAATGAAGTTAAAATTGCTACATATGTATCAAATCAGTATCATTAATTGAAGTTGAGCCAGTGACTCTCTTCTTTTAAGATTAATGTCTTCTGCTCTTTTGGGTTAATGCTAAAGCCAAACCATCCTAACTCAAAATAGATTCTTGTTGTAGCAAGAAAATTTTACACCAAGAAAGAAAAATAGATACAAGTAGAAAGTCTAGTCCCATAATATGGGGGACCCACATAGTTGAATGTAATTTACATCCAATATCATTCTTTTCGATTTAAAGTAAAAATTCATTTCCTTCATGAGTAAAATGGATATTTTTTGTAATGCAAGGCAGTAGAGAATTCAAAATTTAGGCAGTGCTCCAGATTATCAAGTCATTGTTTTTTCAATGTGCTACCTCATTTAGAAAGTTGACCATAAGTCTATAATAGGTATTAAAATACAAGTAGGCATTATATTATTTTGTTTAAATAGACCTCTAAACCTCAATAATCAAGATTCCATCTCAATAAATAGATATTTTGGGATTTGTCCAGCAAAAGTAAATTCTTCCTTAAGCTTAAGCATTCTTATGTCTTAGCTCTTAATGAATAAAACTTTTGATAAATGTATTTCTTAATTTTTGATAAATATATTTCAAGAACTAAAGTCTCTGTGTTCATAAAGATTCCACATTATCAACATTATTAGAGAAAATGAAATACTACATAAGTGTTTTAGGAATATAATCCAAAATTTTGATGGTTTTATTACGCTTTCAAGATGAAGATCATGACTTTATAGAAATGTTGGTTGTTCGATATGATTATAAAGCATAGTTTCTATTTGGCTCTTGTTTTTTTTTTCCATGATTGAAAAAAGTTTAAGAAACAATTGTTTCTGTTCATTACATACTTCATAGAAATTTTATTTAGATCAACTTAACATGTTTTCATACTTACATTTTATGCACCACCTAAAAAGTTTTTAAACTTACATTCTAAGACATTATGTAATAAAAAAAAAGGCAACATATTCTATTTTCATATTTATACTATGATCTTATACATATCATTTTTTGTGTAAGTATAGTTTATTAAAAGAAAAAAAAAGAAATATTTCATACTTGAAGTTAAGAGTGGTGATGAAAAAATCACAAAAAATAGAGTGACTTTTTTAAATGGGACTTAGGCAAAATATTGGATAGGGTGAAGATTCAAGTCCCACATCAATGTCTTTGTTTTTTTTTTAATCAAAGTTTAGGAACTCTAGACTTGTTTTTATTTTTTTTTTATGGCCAGAAAAGAAAAAAAAAAGTAATGGTGCAGTGTCATATTACTTGAGAACTACACATACAAAGGAGAAATGAACTTCAATAATTGAATATGAATATTTAAAGTGGCTACAAGTTTAGGAACCCAAATCAATTATTTATATATGTTTTGAAAGCACATCAAAAGGTCTTATATAAGAGTCATACATTCTCTTTCACAAGATCTTTTGCTTCAACATGTTCATCAAGTTTAGGGCTACTGAAGGTACTTACAGTAGAGTGAGAGTGCTCCTGAATCAGTAGAAGTAGAGGTATTACTACTGGAAATAGTGAGAAAGTATAGTTACACAAATACAAACAAAGCAACAATTACCTCTTCATGATTTCAAACTAAAGAAAATAAATTATTTAATTTCCTTTTTATGATTAGTAGCATTAGGAGATGCAAAAAAGCTTGATTGATATGAAGAATCCAAATAGAGTATTCTTTAAAATTATTTAGGTTTAGGTGGAGATGAAAAATTGAGGAAGAAATTGAGTGAGAAATTAGAGAAAGCTAAACGGGAATCTAAGAAAGCTAATGGGAAGGGAAAGAGGAAGAAATTAGGGAATTAGGGTTTTGGTGTATGGCAAAATTAAAGAAATATCATAGATTCATGCATTAATTGGGAAAAAAAATTATGAGTTTTAGAGGTAGTTTAACACAATTGCCATTAAATAATTGCCTCTAAAATTTGTTTTCCAAAAGTGTCAAACTAATCAGTTTGATGTGTGACTTAGTGTCATAAGCTAGCAACTTTCTAGCCGAAATTGTACAACACATGTCATCAACTCTTGGTCAACATGTTAGCCATCCAATAAATTTGAATCAAACATGAATAGAGAATTGGAATATTAAGGATTTTGTCACTCATATAGCCAAAATCCTAAGCACAACATGCTTGCAAACAAACATAAGCAAGTAGTTGAAGCATTAGCGTATATGAGTCTCAAAGAACATGTCACTTAAGAAGCTTCTAGTGCATATCAAGAATGGACTTTTTATAATAAGGAGATGGACAACTCCATTTTATTGATATATGTGTCATTACATAGTTTTGAGTGTGTAAGTGGAGTATCTAAGTTCCACACTTTAATCCCTAACCTAAGCCACAGTGCCCACCTTAAGGAGCATTCTAAACAAAAGTCCTAATAACAAGAGTAAACATACTTTATTTGAGTTGACATAAGGTCTTTTGTCCTAGCTCCTAATTTGCCATCTCATATGGATGCAAAGATAAAAATGCAAGGATTGCAACTATGTACTTTCCTACTCGTACTAGACAAATAATCAATTCTAAAAAGACAAAATACCTTAAGATGAGAAAATTTTAAAAAAATAATCCACAGACGCATTTGGTCCCAAATTGGTATCACAAGGCCTCCTTTTCATGCTTAATTTTTATGCCAAGATTCATCCAAAACGTAACATGTTTGGCTACTAAACAAGTTCACAAGGATGATTTGTGACAATTTCCCCTACTTCAAATGTCAATGCCCTTATTAAAGCTTCAATCTGACATAGTTTCCATGAAGGTGTCTCCTTTCAAGCACTCGTTTCTCAAATTTTCATGTGGGTCTTTAACCTATTCCAATTGAACTTGTTCCTCGACCACTCTGCTTGCCTCTTTGGTTAACATCATTTCAGAGTCTTTAATGAATGGCACCCTTAACCTAACATAGATTTTAGGATCGTTGTCAGTTTGCTGCTCTTTATCTCCTCCCTAGACTTCTTCTTGACTTTGTCTTTTTGAACTCATGCCATTGTACATTTGCTTCCCCCACAACTTTGGGTTGTTACCTCTATGACTTCAGTGTCTTAGGCTTTGCTATCTCTACAAACTTTATGTTCTACCTCTATAGACTCAACTTTGTTGTCTTGACACAAACACAATCATATGTCACTATCTCCATAGCTCTACTGGCTCTATCACCTTTGAACTTCACATGTCCCACTGCCTCTATAGCATTTAGGTTATTACTTTTGTAACTTGTGCTTATCTCACTACCACTACAGCTTGTATGTACACTATCCCTATACAACTCTAGATTTGACTCACTACCTTCGTAGCTTAAGTGTGTGTTACCTCCATAGCTTATGTGCCTACTTGCTGTTTTGGACATCTACTAACAGATAGCCCCACATTCAAATCTCATTCCACTGATGTGAAAGAAGCAAGTCTCACATCTTGTTCACGTGCAAGTCCCATACCTTGCTTATAAAATATGGCTTGCTTATAAGTCCTATACCTTGCTTACAAGTTTGCTTGTGTTAGGTTCGATCAATCCACTGTATGACTTTCACACTTAATTGGATCCTTCTGACCCTCTCTGAATCAACACCCTCATGGTATCTCAACCATCATAGTCTTTTTCAAAGTTAATGCTATATAGCACCATGGTCCTCATGAACCCTCCTAGGTTCGTATGCTTATGTGCTATCTCTTTAAAGTTGATACTGGCTAGTCTCCTGTGACCCTCATAACCACTCACTAGTTTCTTACCCTTATGGCAACTTCTTTAGTGATTAGAACTCTCTCTCTTGGCATTTCTTGAGCAACGTCTCTCCGAAAACTCATTCAAGTGCATTCTCTTGATAGCTCTCCCCCATCAATGGCTTTGATGGGGGTTGAGCTTCAAGCATCATCCATTCTAGCTCAAGTGTCACTTTGCTTGTGTAAGAGCAATTGTGATTCTCATGGTCATTGCTACCAAGTTTGTCTTGCAACTATGTAGTGCTAGTATGCTATGCCTCATAGTCATTATCACTACTCTGTTAAGTAACTATGTGGCTCTAGCTTACTACGTAGTTATCATTGTTGCTTATCATGTGACTATGATATGCTCACCCCTTTAGCATCTTGTCTCAAATCTTGTGGATAAGTGTTGCAACTCGCTCTTTACATCCAAAAATAGTGCACTATGGATCCCTCATAGATCATCTAATTTCCCTTCAAGTTTACTCCTCCGAGTAAAATTCATGCCCTCTAACACAATTTTGGACTCACCTAGTAAGATTTGTCCGCTCAACACATCACAAGAGATGTGTCATCCTACAAGATGTATCAACTATCTGTTGTGGCCACGCTTCATAACACGACTGTGACTTCACCTTCTAGGCTTCGTTGACAGCTAATATGTCTTTCATGGATATGGTCAAGCTTTCTCTACAAGACTAGGGCTTCTCCCGGGTCTCCTTTCTACTAGATAGGCTGTCAAATCTCTCACTCTCTTGAGTGGTTTGCATTGCCTTGAATGCCTATTATAAATGAGCGCATAATTAATGTCCCATATTGTACAACAAGTCTACCAACTTTTGCACACACTTGCACTTGATGCACCATTAATGTTCCATCGAATGCAATATCTCACACACTAGCCTTTGAATTGCTCCAACCTCTTGCAGCCTTCTTGGTTAAGTCCTTAGCTACATCTCTTCACTATTTTGATGAATGTCTGCTTCACTCACCAGGATCTCTTGACTATTATGAGTTTCAGCTTCTTATATGTTCAAGTCAAGCAATTACTTATCCTTTTTCATACTTTCTGGTGTGGAAATGAATTGAATGGTTATAAACTTTTATGAAAAAAACCCAAGGTAATGAGATCTATTGTGATGGTTGCAATTGATTGTGAAATGGGTCTCTGTGATGATGGGACTGAAGTTGTAGTGAAAGTCTGTGTGCTTAACTACTATTTAGTGGTACTTTATGCGTATTCTTCCTTTTAGTAAATAACTACCTCCCCTCCTAATATCAAGGGGTTGAAACAAATAGAAAGTTCTTGGGAAACCTGTTTTGCTGAGGTTTCACTTCATTACCATCATTCCAACAAACTTCTCCTCCTTTTGGCTTAGCAAATGGAACTATTTAGATAACTTCAGAGTTGGCTTTTCAGGTCAAACTAAATGAGCTTGTAAATCCCAACAAAGCGATTGCTAACTACAGAATAAAGATCACAGGTATTTCTGTTCGGGATCTAGATGGAGTTACTTGCTCCTTAGTGGATATACAGGTATTATGTGGTTCAGTTCCTTACTATCATTCTTTCTAGTGCTTTACGATGATTTATGTTGTTTTTACATAGAAATCCATGAAGAAGTTACTATCAAATGGAGCCATAAAAGAGTGGGTGATAATGAGTGAACATGACTGGCCTTCTCAAATCTTAATCCTTCTAGCGGCTTCTGTTCATTCAAGACTATCTTTATTTATTAATAATGCTTTCATGTAGATGATTTAGACATATTTGCTTACTTATTAACTCTAATTGTTTAGATTTTATAACGTATTTATTGAATGATTAAAAGCCTAATTATCCTGCTAATCGATTATTTAGGGAAGCAATTGATAGTAGGGTCTGGAAAATTCCATAAGAACAAAAGTTTTCTAGTACTCTAGATTGTGTAATGAAACTAATCATTCATTTGAAGGAGTTGCTTCGAGCAGGATTTTTTTTTTCTTTTATTGTCCAACGCTCTCTCAAATTAAATGATGATTACATGTTGAGCTTTTACATAATGAGACATTGGAATGAAATATTTTTTAGTACGTATGTCTGGGTGTATAGAGAGCCATGAATTTGAATTTTTGAATAGCATTTTCTCGTAACCTCTCAAAGAAATAGATTGAAAGCATTGAAAATTTTAAAAATAAAATAAAAAATGGAGACTTTGTGGCACAACTATCTCTTCCCTCCCCAATACCTTTTTGTTTTTTTCGCAAGGAAAGCAAATCATGGTCTCTAGGATTCCTGTCTCCATGAACTTGTTCACACAAAATTTGCATGCAAACTAATGATGGAATTTGATCAAAGGCCAAGGGGATCTGGATTCGAAGCTTTCTGATGAGAACTGCCTGTTAATTACACACCCAATAAAATATTGAAATTCACTTTTTTGCATTTAGCGCTTAGTTATTGAGTGGGGCAGGAGAAGTTCTTCCTCTCTTCTAGTGGGGTTAGAAAGAAATGCCTCCTTGCTCTATTGTTAGTGCCCTTACATTTTATTTTTTTTTTCAGAATCAATAGTGATAGATTCTTGCTTGGAAACAATCATGCACAAGCTACTTTAGACTTTCAAACAACATATGTGACAATAACACAAAGCAAACCATCAAATAAAAATATCTTTTAATAGGTTTTTTTTTTTTGAATAATTTCTCGTCTTAATTCAAGCTTTTGACTTCGTAAACCATGTGGGAAGCTCCATCTTGCAACTTGCAAGTCTTTTAAAACCACTTTAGCCAATACTTAACAGTTGACACCCATATGAATAAGGAATTCCATCAATCCAAATAGGGTGATAGAAAAGAATGTAACACTATATATTAAACTCTAAAGGACATTTTTGCTTCTCTAAAATTGATATTTCATGCAATATTGTTATTGATTAGACACCACATTTACAATTTGTCATAATTTTATTCTGCAATGGTTGCAATTTTTGCTCCTACCTCTTTTTGGAATGGAACTCCCAAAATCCAACACCAGGTTTTTGCAGTGAACTTCACAGTTTTAAACTGCCTTTTCTAATTGCAATAATGTGGTAACATTGCACTGTTGCACTGGACTTGTAATCATAATTTTACTTTGTAATAATGACATTTTTTATATTTATCTTTAATTTTACTAATCACAAAATAATTGCACCTAAACCACAATGCAAAAATAATGATTATGGTAAATAGTGGGACAGGAATTCAGTGATGGGCTTGGAATTGGAGCATCTCAAAATGAAGTCCACGATTAAGTGATGGGCTTCACATTTAAAATGCACCCATGATTCTATCAAGTAGTGATAGGTTGCTCAAAGCCCAGGGGCCGAAACGTTTGAAATGGACATATGTTCTATATATCAACATAATCAATGGCAAAGAGGAAACAAATTATGGGAGCATGAGTCAAATATTGCCAGATCTTAATTGCAGTTGTGGTTGCTACTGCATGCGGTTTTTTTTTTTTTTCTTTTTTAATGATTGTAGGTATTGCGGAAGCAAATATGTGGACCGTGGATACTACAACTGTAAAATTTTGTTTTGTCTGCACAAAAAAAAAGCATTATAATAATTATTAATTTATATTAATTCTTTTAATTTAACATGATATCATATCATATTAAATAAAATCTATTGACAAATAAAATATCAAGATTTTTAATTTTTATTTTGTCAGAAAATCCTGTAAATGGGTGTATTGCGGCTGTTGCAACTACAATAATGCCCAACATTGCAGTGTTGTGACCGCAGCTCGCCACGATGATTATAATTCTTAAAGAAAATCATAATTACGATATGATGTAATCGTAATGTCCGCCGCATCCGTCATATTGCAACTGTAACACATATTGCTCTGTCTGCAATTTGAATGCTTGATTGCCGCATATATCCTTTTTTCTTTCAAATTTTTTGTTACCTCTTCTGATACTATAAATTAGATTCAAAGTCGTGTAAGCACGGACTAACGATTAATACAAAATTAAGCATCACGGTAGTTATTTAATTTCACTATCAATTTTAAAAAGAAAGCTATAATTTCAATACTTTCAAAATTGAAAACCACAATTCTTAATTCAAGTTCACAAAATTAGTATATCAAAAAGAAAATTAAAAATTATTTTTTTTTCGTATTAAGTGAAAATAAAAACATGTATTATAGCTGAACACATGTTTGACCTCAAAGTTGGTGATTGCATTACCACCGAACCAAATAAAGAACTTATCTATAATATATGCATACTTCTGCTGTTAATTTGGTAAACACCTTGGCATATATTTATCATAAAATTTTATAAATATGATTTAAGATGTGTTTGTTTTGGCAAAAAAAGAAATTTTATAGGAAGTACCTTTTTAAGAAAATGCATTTATAGAAAGTGAATTGAATTTTTTTGTTGTTGAAACAACATAAATTTTTTTTCTTTTGTTTAATACATAAAGACAAACTACTTTCTTTTATTGAAAAATATCGATATAAATATATAAATTTCATATTTAAAATCAATACACTCAACAATCATATTTTATTAGGATGTTTTACTGATAGAGGTTAATGAATATTTACTAGGAAAAATCAAAAGTTAAGTATATTTTATATTAAAAACAATATCCTAAGAAGAATGTTTAAGTCTTTTTTGCATCTTCATCAATTCTTCATAAAGATTATTCACATTCAATTGACTTTGGGGTAAAATTTTTGACCACATTTTGCCAACTCTCTTGACTATTCAAATATTTTCTCAATATAACTTTTAATGTAATTATTGAATATCAACAATTATAGGGATAGAAGCAAAAAGAAAAGAAGAGAGATAGGAGAGAGTGGGGGTGGGGAAAGGAAGGATAGAAAGGGAATAGAAAGGAAGAGGTACGAAGATCAGAGAGAGGGATGGAGGAAAAGAGGGAGAGAGAGAGAGAGAAAGATAGGATAGAGGGGTAGAGAGCTTTGTGAAACAACTTCTTAAACAACACATGGCAAAAGGCATGAATTAAGCCTACATGAACAACATGACACCGACAATTATGTAGAGGGAATCTCACTAATGTTACCAAAATATTATAGAAATGTGATAGCACCCCATTTGTTCAAGAGTACGCTAATTGGCACATTCATCAACTATATATACTAGTAGGTATCCCACTTTCGGATCATCTTGATTACACTACTAAAACTTTACTAAAATACTAACTTGATCATCAGAGCATGCTTGGCAGACCACTTTCACCATGTGTGACTAACCCTATTGTGTTTGCTGGTTGCTTTCCAGCTTCACTTTGCTTCACCGATCAGCCTTACTACTTGAAGAGTTTCATTTGGCGCTATCTATGGCTTTCCTAGCCATTGTTATGTTTTGTTGCTCTCATTCACAATCTTCTTACACTTCATCATCGGGCAGGTGCTATCCCTGTGATAGAGCTAGAGACAATCACCATAGAGATTGGATGGTAAAGGAAGCTTGGCAAATTACTACCAAGCTTGAGCATAACACATTGGCAGAGTAGGTTCGCCAGTTGCATGAGAGGTTAGATGCCCTCTATCGTGCCCGAGTGCAGTCCACTTTACCATCACCACCCTTTAGTCCTCTAAGCTTTGTTTTTATGGAGGCCAACCTAGCCACCTCATCTTTCCTCTGGTAACCTAGACCTACACATCTCTGAGCCCCAGTAACTTCAACTACCTCTGGCACCTCCTTTGCAAGTGCATCCTTTTATTCCTATGGTTTCTTAGCCAAATGCCACTATCATCTATCTATCCTTAATCCCTATCTCTACCTCCCCTAAACCTCTCAGGTCAAAACTTTGATTGGGGTACTTATGCCCAATGTGTCAGTTGCTTCACCACACATGACTAATGTCTGCTACCATATTACTACTACCTATGAATATTATGACCTATTGAATCCAAATATAGACCTCACCCAAACCTCCAAGCAATTATTCTCCTATCAAGGGGAGAACTACCCATTCTCAATGGTTATAATGGTTACTCCACTAACATGATGGCTTAACTGACCTGTACAAACACTTAAAGGTGTTTTAGGCTCTAATCTTACTTTTAGGTGCTCTAAACACTATCATGTGTTAAGCCTTCTGTATAACCCTTGAAAAAGTAGGCTTGTGATAGTTTACCATCTTACCTCAACAATCGATTAACAATTTCTGTCAACTGACTGAGGCATTTTCTACACACTTTGCTACTACTAGAGTCCCTAGGAAAATTTTAGCTACTTTAGTTAATTTTCAACAAGGGCACCGCAAGACCATTAAGGAGTACCTGGCTCACTTCAACATTTTGGCATTAGAAATTTGGGATCTTAATGAAGGAGTGATTGTTCATCAAATTAACGTAGGCCTTCGCTTAGGGCACTTTTCCCTTTTGATGGCCAAGCGCCTTGCTATCTCTCTCTTAAAGCTCTTGACTAGACCTAAAAAACATATCATTGTTGAAGAAGTTGAATTCACTCAATGATAGATAGACTATAGGCAGTTTGATAGCACACTTCCTAAGGAAAGACCTTTTGAGAGGGAGAGAAGGCCTCCTTAAGGTGATTTAACAAATGCGAACTATTGAATACACTAATAAGTAGTATATTGCAAGATATTTGAGTGACTAAGCTAATGAAGTTCCCTCTATAGAAGTGGTGAAAATTCCCCCTGGTAGATAAATCCAAGTTTTGTAAGTTCCATTGGGACTATGGGCATCACACAGATTAATTTGTCACTTAGAAGGATGAAATTGATGTGCTTATAGGGTGCGATTATCTGCAAAATATTAGAAGTTTCACGCAGATGAAAGGAAGTAAGAAAATAGAGAAAAGGACCATTCCCCATAGCCTATTCAATCAAAGGGTACGCATATGGAAGCAACCTTTCCCATATTGGGAATGACAAAAACAATTGTTGGAAGATTCAATAGGGGAGGAGTTTCCAGAAATGCAAGGAAAAGGCATCTCAGAATAGTAATGGCAATAGAGGGGAAGAGGAAGAAGGAACAATATGAACTAATTTGTTTCACTGAGCATGACTTTGGGGACATTAATAGGAACCATGATGACTTATGGTTTTTTTCCATCTCTGTTACACACCTTTTTTGTCAAGTGAATACTCATTGATCAAGGAAGTTCTACTTACATTTTATATTTTCATAAGGAGGCCATGTGCAAGTGGAAGGAATGATGACTTTAAGGCCAACCCTAGGAACTTCATCATTGACAAAGAATGTTGATATCACTTTCCTTATAATAGCAACCACGTACAACACTTATAATACTATTCTGGGATGGCTATCTTTGAATCAAAGAAGAGCCATTGTCTTTACTACCCACTCATTAGTGAAATTCCCAATAGTGAGAGGAAGCAAGGAAGTATGGGCTAACTAGCAGGTTGCTTAGAAATGTTATTTGGCAAGTTTAGCCAAGACCCAAGGAAACACTGTTAGGGCATAATTGGCACCTATGGATAAGAAAAGTGGTGAATGCCAAATGGTGCAACCTATACTTGATATTTGGCATGATGATCCTAACTACTAGAGCTAAGTTTAGATATATAAGAGGTGGGGATTTTTGGGGACCATGATGAAAAAGTAGTTAAAATTAGGTAGATTTGAGATAGATTGGAATAAGCTAATCAAGCTCTTGTAAAATTATATTGAGATGTTCATCTAGACACTTGTAAGCATGCCAGGAATTGACCCACAAGTGGCTTATCATAGTTGTTAATTGACCCAAGTATAAATCAGATGCAGTAGAGGAAGAGGAATCACAGTCTCAAGTAGTAGAAGGTAATAAGAGAGGAAGTAGATAAATTGTTAAGTGTATAGTCCATTAGGGAAATCCAACATACCACTTGGCTAGTGAGTGTAGTCTTTATGCAAAAAGCTATAAGAGGGTGGAGAATGTGTGTGGACTTCACCAACCTTAACAAAACATACATTTATACCTACTTTTGAAAATTGACGAGTTAGTAGATAGTGAAATAGGATTTGAAATCCTTAGCTTTGGAGACATGCTTTCAAGATGCAATCAATTGAAAATACGCCTTGATAACAAGAGTAAGACAACATTCATAACTAATCATGGGACCTTCTACTATAAGGTCATATTGTTTGGCTTGAAAAATGCAAGGAAAACATGTCAAAGAATGATGAATGAGGTTTTTGTGGAGCAGATGGATAGGAACATGGAAATATATGTAAATAACATGATAATTAAGTTGAAAAGCTTGAAGTAGCATTGGCATGATCTGGATGAAACATTTTAAACTTTGCAAAAGTTTCAGATGAGGTTGAATCTAAAAAACAATGCGCACTTAGAGTAAAAGCTGAGAAATTTCTAGGTTTTTTGATTCTGATAGGGTATAGAAGACAATATATCCAAATGCCAAGCCATAATTGATATGAAGAGCCCAACAAATATAGAAGAGGTGAAGATGCTTAATAGAAAGGTTATGGCCCTCACGTGCTTTATGTCTAGGTCAATCTATAAACATGCTCTTTTCTTTGAGTTGTTTAAACATGTTAAAAATTTTGAATGGACTGACAACCATGACCAAGCTTTCTAAGAGCTGAAAGAGTATCTAGCCACACCACCCATACTTACTTGGTTGAAGCTAGGGGAACACTATATATATACTTAGTGGCAACCATTGAAGCAGTAAATTTAGTGCTCATCCAAGAGGCCATAAGGAAAATAGAAACTAGTGTACTTCATAAGCTATACACAACATGATGCTCAAGTAAGGTCCTAGAAGATAGAGAAGTTAGCCTTGACCTTATTGATAGCATCCAAGAAGTTAAAGCCTTACTTTTCGAGCCATCAAATTGTTGTTTGAATAAATGCTCCAATTGAACAAATTTTGCAAAAGCCTAACCAAGTAGGACTATTGGTAGCTTGGGCAATGGAGTTGTCAGAGTATAGACTTAGTTACGAAGTAAGGAAGGTAGTAAAGGCTCAAGCACTGGTGGACTTCATGGTTGAATTGGCAAAAATAGAAATTCTTGGATTGGAAGGACTAGCATGGATGTTATATATAGATGGCTTGTTGAATAGTAAAGGTAGCAAGGTAGAGGAGATTTTAGAGAGACTTATCGATTTAGTCTTAGAGTATTCATTGAAGTTTGACTTTAAGGAACTGAATAATCAGACAGAGTATGAAGCACTAATAGCCAAGTTAAAGTTGGCAAAAGTAGTAAGAGCACGATCTTTAAAAGTTATGAGTAATTCTCAATTGATAATCATCTAGGTTAGGGGAGATTATGAAGTGAAAAAGCTGACACTGGTAAGGTATGTTGGCATAGCTAAAAACTAGTTGAATGGATTCAATTTTGAGTTGGCAAGAATTTCAAGTGGTGAAAATGAGTGTGTAAAAATTTTAGCCAAGTTAGCTAGTGCTTAGGTTGTGATTAATAATAGAATTGTTGTTCAAGAGATTTTGCAAGCCTCTTACACAGATGAGTTAACATGCATATAGTAGGAACAGTCATGGTTAACCCCTTTCATGGTATTCTTAGAAGAAGGACAGCTAGCAGATGACAAAAAAGAGGCTAAGAAGATTGAACAGAGGGTAGCACACTTTTTCATGGAAGGTTACTTTAATCGAGTGAAGCTAACTATATTCTAAGGGAAATCCATGAAGCTATTTGCAAATCCTATATAGTGGGAATGACAGTCGCATTGAAAGTTATTCAATTGGGGTATGTTTAGCCAAAGATAAAGCACAAAGCCCTGGAATTTGTGCAAAGTTGTGGAAAATGCTAAAAGTTTATGAAGATTCAAAGGCAACCAACTGTTGAATAGATGTTTATCTTTGCTCCTTGGCCATTTAACCAATGCGGCATCAATCTGCTAGGGCCTTTCCTAGTAGCACCTGGTTAGTTAAAGTATGTGGTGGTAGTAGTTAATTACTTTACCAAATGGATAGAGGTAGAACCCCTCGTGGCCATAACATCAAATAACATCCAAAAGTTTATTTGGTAAAACATCATTTATAGGTAGAATTTCTAAAAACATAAGCATTGATATAAGAAACTTGCTAACAATTCCTTTCAGGTATGGCCTTTCTATGACAATTACATCCAATAATGGAAAGCAATTTGCCAAAGGTAACTTTCAAAGCCTTTAGCTAATGTATATTCATGTTTACACATATATTATAAAGATTTGAGTCTCACACATTTTAAAATATAGGTTGGGGATTAAGTAAAGGTTCACTTTCATCAAGCACCCTCAATAAAATGGGCAGGTAGAGCTGGCAAACCAAATCGTCCTAGAGGGCTTACACAAAATATTGGATGAGGTAAAAAGAAGATGGGCCGAAGAGTTACTAAGCATCCTATGGTCTTATTGAACCATTGTGCATTTAGCCACCAACCAAACTCCATTCATGCTCACGTATAGGAGTAAGGCCATGCTCCTAGTGGAGCTTGGACAATGTTCCAAATGAAAAGAGCAATATAAGTAACAAAGAAATGAAGAAAGAAGAAGAGAAGAGCAAGACATGCTAATCGACTTAAGGGAGATGGCACAACTTCGAAATAAGCATTATAAGACAAAGATCACCAAAGTTGCAAACCAAAAAGTGAGAAATAAAGCATTCATGAAGGGTGATTTAGTCCTATAAAGAGCAGAAGGGCCACATAAAGTGCAAGTTAAGGGAAAGTTAGTAGTAACATTGGAGGGGTCATTTGAAGTGCAAGAAAGTCTCTTCAATGGCACTTGTTGCCTAGAAACTATTCAAAGGAAACTTATTCCCATAACATGGAATGCAACACACTTAAATCAATATCATGTATAGATCTATTTACCGAGAGTGATAAATCATGTATCTAAGATAATGAAATGAAAGTGAAAGATTACATCATATATGTCTCAAAGTCTAAGCAAATTCCTTAGCACAAATAAAAATCCAAGTAGTTCCCTTAGCATAAAGCAAAGTCCAAGTAGATCCCTCAGCACAAATAAAAAATTTGAGTAGTTCCCTCAGTCTAAATCAATGTTTGAGTAGACCCCATGGCACAAATATAAAAATCAAGTAAATCCCTTAGTATAAATCAAAGCTTGAGTAGATGCCTTAGGACAAATAAATAAAATCCAACAAATCCCTCAATATAAATCAAAGCCCAAGTAGATCCCTTGATACAAATAAACAAATTGAAGCAACTCCCTTGATATAAGTCAAAGCCTAAGTAGATCCCTTGACACAAATAAAATTTAAGTAGTTCCCTTGGTATAAATAAAAGGCCAAGCAAACCCCTTGGTAACAATAAAAGACTAAATAGACATCTCAATATTAACAAGAGACCTTAAGACACAATGTTCAAACACATGCAAGAATAATTAAAGAGATTAAACGATTGAAGAGCTAACAAAGGGAAGCTAATTGCAAAGCCTGTTGGAGGCATAAAGATGAAGGCACTATATAAAAGTTAACCAAAATAATATTGAACAGAAAAGTTCTTCCATTATTCCATTAAAAAATTGATTGGTTTAACCCGTGCATATGTAAAAGGAAAATTGTGACAATAATCAAGACCTAGGGGGCCTAATTGTTCTTCCCCTTGTCTAAGATCTAATATTGGGGGCTTCTTCCCATCAAACTAAGAAAGGCTACATAGGAAATCCCAATATTCATCATCTATGTTGTCAGAATGGCTTCCTTTGCCCTTGGAAGAGCCCTCAGCAAGCATCTTTCACTTTTGCAAAGGTGATGTCATTGGGTGACCAGAAAAAGGCTTTTGCCAATCAAGAGAAGAGTAACTTATAACAATCACCTCAATCGTTGACTTGATCTAAGTAACTGGTAGGTCAGTAAGCTTCCTTTTGGCCTAAGTTCAAGCATGAGTCTGTATCAATTGTTTAGAGCCTATCTTTGCGTGGAGAAGTGGATTAGCTAGTAACCTGAAAGCAAAAAGCAAGAAGATGATAAAATACAATAAATAGATAAGGGTAAAAATGCTGGCCTTTCAGGTACAATTTGGGGAGATGGATAGAGTCACAAAAAGTATAGCCACTAGAAGAAAACCTTCATTCCTGGTGCATTTTGAAATGGATAAGAAGGAAAAAAGGGCCAAAGCATGCAAAATAAAAATAAGAGGGAGATTTACTAGTAAAAGTAGGAATGCAACCAAGAAACTAGGAAAAAAGCTCTGGAAAAGTGGGTGGCAAATGGCAACACCTAGGGCTGGTAGTGATGAAATGCAGATCACACCACTAAGAAAGTCAACTTGACATTTATAGGGGAAAGGAAGAGATCCAATAGCCAAGAAGAATAGGGATGAATGATTGAGATTATAGTCCTTACAAGTTTCAAGACTCTATGAAAAGGAAAGACACTGGCAAATCTTGAGATTCCTCAGAAAAGGAAAACGTCTTGGCAATCTTAACTGCTCAAGAAGGAACGTTCATGGGTAGGTTGGTTTTTGTACTAGTTATATGCAAAAGATCGAGCAGCTTTCCTAACACAATAAGATGTGTAAAAATAAGATCCTAATTAAAGCCTTGATGATTGAAGGGCCAACAAGAAAAGGAAAATAAGCAACAAGTGTAAAAGCCCTTTGGAGGTATGGAGGATCAACAAAATAGAATGATAAAGCCCACTAAAAGCTTAATCGAATGAGAAACTTGATAATGCTAAAATAATAGTTATTTGATAAAGCAATGGAAAGAGTCAGTTGAAGACAAGCATTTAGATAAGTGTTATGCCAAAAAAAGTTAAAGAAATAATGTATGAATGAAAATGAATTCATTAATATTTCATACAAAGAAAAAAACACAAAAAAAAAAAAGATAGAGCATGGTTGAGTTATAGCCTTCTCAAGGACACACTATGAAGTTTAGTCTTTCGATAACTCTTCCAAAATTTGATCTAGTGTCTTATCCGAGTTAAGATAGGAAAAGTCAAGCATCACATCAGGATTAAAATGTTGAATTTGATGGATGACTTTTGCAAACCCAAAGTGAAGCATGGGATAGCTAAGAGTTTTAGCTCTTTCATGGCATCTTTGCTATCTACCTAACTTTTTCATTCAATTTCTAGCTCTTTCCCTAGGTCCTCATTTTTCTAAGAGAAGAAATCTCACTCTTTTATAAGTGCAGCAATATAGTCAGTCACATTGGAAATAGTCTTGTCCTGATTGGCCACCTTCTTGGACTTGGCTGTAACATTCTTCTTTAACTCTTCTAGGACATTTGGGTCTAATTTCACCAAGTCACTTTAACTCCTTACAAAAGTAGGCATAATAGCCAGAATGGTAATGATTGAGTGAGTGAGTTGGGCTGTGGATGATTTCAAAAAGAACAAAGAACTATAGTTCAATATGAATTCCTCGATGCTATTGTGATTAGTTGGGAGAATCGGCTAGATGTGTAGAAAAGCATTGTAATCAGTATCTTTATACTATAGGCTATTTATGGTTTCAAAAGATAAGTTGCTACCAATAAGGCACTAGATTGGTCGCAACTCCTTTCAAGTGCCCACCTTGATATTTCTTAGCTGAGGGAGAAAGAGCATTGGAAGAGCTACCCACCTTGTTTTTGTTGGACTCTTCAAAAGAAGCCTTGTGCTTTATCGAGGACATTGTCTTAGTAGGTCTATAAGTGTTTGTAGGCTAATCAGTGGAGGAATAGCCACTAGCAATGTTTGCTAAGGGTGCTAACTTGAGTTAAGTAGTGGATAGCACAATGGGCTTCTCCTTAGCTAGGGCTCGAGCACGAATCTTAGCCATGCGCTTTAAGTCTATCTTCAAATGGTGTATTTCTATAGCTTCACTATTTAACTAGTAATCTAAAAATAAGAAAACAAACATAAATCAATATGGCAGAAGCAATAGGAAATAAGTCAAATTACAAAGTAAGGCATATAGAGAGGACAAATTGAGCATCAAATAGTCCTAGTGCCAAGAGTTTAACAATATGGTCCTAATTGTCATCCAAAAGATTCTTGAAAATGTGACCTTGAGGTTACTTTGTGAGTTTGGTCCACTTGGTTAGGTAAAGTGGCTTCTTATCTTGGAGAAAAAATGGATGAAATCCCTCAACCAACCAAACTTTGAAGAATGAATGTTTCTAGGAGTGAACATTGGTAGGCATGTTTTTTATGATACCCTGATCAAGGCATTGAAAGAAGTGCACATAGCCCCCAACTTTCCAGGTTAGTTGAAGAAAAAGAAGAAAGACCCTATGGTCAAGGGGAGGCAAATTCGAAGGCTAAGCACTTTAAAGAAAAGAAAGAAGGCCCAAGCATTCCAAGTTAGTTAGGAAGGGTAGACATTCATGATCTAGAGGACGCTTGTTTGAAACATAGAGAAAGGAGGGAAAACATGATGACAATCGATCACATCCCTATTAAACATTAGGAAGGATGAGATATCATAATTGCAGGCTCACTCATCTTTCTAAGTGGGCTTGAAGGCAATTCCTTTGATCAATTCATTGCGAATGTGAACTTTCTCTAGCTCTCCAATCATGTTTAGGTCTCACCACTCAATGGAAGTGGCTATTGACTTCATGTCTGAATGGATGCTTAGTAGGCTATGTAGTGCAACATCAATCAAGTGGACCTATTTGTTTCCATATTCGTCATAGGATCAATTAGCCATAATTGTTAGAAGAGGAAGAGCAAAGTGATATATGATACTTTCAAGGGAGTATTCCCCAAGTTCAGATGAGGAGTCAAAATTTGATGATAAGTTGGTGGGTTCACCTGATCCACCAGACATGAAGGAGAAGAATGCAAAGTCAAAGATCACCTTCAAAGAAAACAAAGTATGATTAGAACAAATGAAGAAAAAGGAAGAACAGTCAAAGAAAGGCATTAAATAGCAGTTGGAGTTCTTAATAAAAAGAAAAGAAAAGAAGAATCTAGACAAGAGAGTTTCATTTAGGGCTAAGCACTAGTCTATCCGATGTGACCTAAGAGAAGGCTAGTGAGTGTGAGGTGCAACCCCTAGGAAGACGTCATCACAACTAGTGCATTTCAAAAAAGAAAGCAAAAACATAAAGTAAAACTTCACAAAAGTAGATGGAGTAGAATTTACTTGTAATATTCAAGGTGGAACACCCCATAGCAAAGCAAGAATGTCAGAAAGAGTGACAAAAGATAGTAGTAAACCTGAGTTGAAGAAAATGAATCTAAATAGAAAGCAGATGCAGAAAGCGGAAATCATGTCAAGAGGTTGAGGTCAGGTTTTATAGATGAAGTGAATAAGATCAAACAGTGGGGCTCAATTGAGATGAACAATTTAGATGGCGATCCACATCATTGGTGTGATTACTGCAAGTTGTGAGGCCTCTTTAGATGCCAAACAATCATTATTGATAGTATAAGTGATAACTACCTATGGAAAGTGAAACGTTGCTATAACACTTAGTGTATACATGTATATATATAATACTATGGAAATAATCATATTATGAAATAAGCTAGTAATGTATTTGTATGACTATGAGATAAACAAGTAAAATTTATAGTCTATTATATTTTTTTTTTGATGAGACATAACGTAATTGTATTATAATGAGTATTTTAACTTTATTTTGTGGCTAAACAATAATTTTTCCCTTTTTCTTTTCTTTTTCTTTCTTTTTCTTCTTTTTTTCTTCATTTTTGGTGCAATCCCTTTTCTCTCTTCCTAACTTCTTGCTATAGTAGCTTTGATCTCTCTCTTTGATTTCTATCTTTTCTTTTCCATCGATCACTGCGTGGCTCATTTTCTTCAATGGCTACCATTGTTTCTTTTTGTCCAAGCTTTGCTTCTGTCGGTCAATAGGTGGGTTTGTTGTTCTTCTTCTTCCTTCACACCAATCACCCTTTGCTTCACATCGAGCTTTTTCTACATGCTTCACACTACTTTGCTTTGCTCTTTCTCATTTGTTCTCTGCTTTTTAAATTAATCAAGCTTGCCTCTCGATCAGCTTCTTTCTCATCTGGCTAGTCAATCTGTTCTACCCTTTTTGGTTGTTACTTTGCTTCAACTCTTCCACCCACAACCATTTCTTCTCTAGCCAAGTTGTTCTTCCTTTCTCTGGTTGCTACTGAGCTCTTCCCCATTTGATCCCATCTCCTCTGGCTACAATTTTTGCCTGCTCTAGACTATCCTTGTCCCTCCTCTACATTGGCTCCATCCATCTCTCACTTAACTTCAATTCAGTGGTTTGGTCGGCCAGTGTTATTCCCTCACATCCAGACAACTTCTTACTCGTCAGAACAGCTACTGTCCTATTGCCCAGCTAGATACCATAGCTGCTCCATTTGTTAGTGGTAGCTTCTGCCATCCACCAACCTCCAATGGCCAAAAGCGTTTATTCTCTTTTATTGTGCTCATCAAGCAATATTAGCCAAAACCCCCAACATTTTGTTAAACCGTGAGTAAGTATTACTCCTTCTCAATTTGATTTTATTTTTTTCATATCATGATTCAAAACCAAATGATTACAATGTATCATTTCAAAATAGAATCTGATTTAAGAAATATTCAATGAATATTTGGATATTAGGTCTTGGGGTTTTAGTTGTGATCTGAGAGGAAAAATAGATTTGGAAGTTATCTTGCTATTCTAAGGTGAACAGACAATTCACCCCTTTTTTTAATAAAAAAAGAAAAATTGGTATTGCAAAAGTATGGTTTTGAGATAGTTGAGTTGAGTTTACATTATATAGAAATTTTGAAACTAATGAATTTCTATGATTGTTTATACTTGAAATTTTTTGTCATAGATATGATAAATTATAATTGTGTGATTTTGTTATTGAAGGCTTAACCCGATATGACTAGCACTATTGTATTATCTATAAATAAATTTGTTCCATAAGATCAATTTAAACTACTTCGAACTTGGTGAAAATATAATGGAAATGACAAATGATGAAATGTTACTTTGATATTGTTTCAGATGCAAATGAATTTTTGATTAAAGAATGAATTTCTTCTTTTTGGTTTATATAGTATTTATTTTTTATGGATTCTTAGGGAATTTCTTTGGAAAACCCCTCAAATGTACTTGTGAATAGAATTATATCTATTGGAGAAATAAAGGGAGAATATCTAATGGAAGAATAAGGTGAATAAAGGTGATAGATATCTGTTAGGTAAGGTTGCCTTTAGGAATTACCCATTGGATTCTAATTGTATATGGAAATCTTGAATTTTTTTTTTTATACTCACATATTTTTGAAGTAAGAAAAATTTTTGTGATTTCTTTGCTATAGAACTTGATGATTATTCTAAAAAAAGGTTGCACTTGTTCCTTATTTTGATTTATTGACTGGTATACTTATTGAGTTTGCTTTTCTCAATAACTAAAACTTTAAGATTTAATAAGATGTTTACAATCTAACATTTATATCTATGTATATGTATGTTTTACTACCATACATTTGAACATGAATTGTAAACTAATCATTGGTTTCCTGGGGGATTATTCACTCACTGGGTTTCTAAGAAACTTACTCCGTTTTCTTTTTTGTTTTCATTGTTTGAGGCCAATCCCATTGTTCACCCACATCTATTTGGATCTGAGTCTGCTCCTTGATTGGGGAGACTTCTTTTGTGAAGCACAAATGCTTACTGATGCTTATATTTTGGCAATTGGTAGATTCGAGTTGTCTATGTGTTTGTGTTTGGTTGTTGCCCATTAGGTTATGGACATTGTGGTGCCTATGCTTTTGTTGTATTTTGTTTAGTTGTACAAGTTGTGAGTAGGGCATATAGCCCTCAATTATTGTATTGGCCTAGTGCCCAGGGTCTGGAAAATAGGGAAAACTCTACCAAATTTTTGCTAGAAATTTACTAACATATTTTGATAAAGGTGTCAGAAATGTTTTAGACTTATTCATGTCATTCATGCTTTGTATTTGTCTAATCTTTCTCCTTATAGGAGGCATATAACATCAAGAGTTCACTACATGGTTAGGCTTGCAGAGAGTTATGTATAAGCAACTTTCTATGCTAGTGACGTGTCGTGAATCATGATGTGATAGTTGCTAGGCAGACCAACTGTGTCTTCTGTCGAGAGGGAAGGGGGCAAATAACACAACCTAAAATTGCCTATAGTATATGGATGATTGACCTAAGTCAATCAATTGTGACTAGTTGAAAAATTGGTTTCAGCACACAACTTGGCCCATGTTGATCAACTGACCACATCTGACCAATCGACCTAGGTGCAAAACTTGATTAAATGAGAGCTTAGTAAAACAGTTGCTTAAACAACACATGATAAAAGGCATGACTCAAGCCTACATGAACAACGTGACAGTAGCAACCACCTAACGGGAATCTCACTTATATTACCAATACATTGTAAACATGTGTAGGATCCCATTGGTCTAAGAGCATACTAATTGACACATTTGACATCTATATATAACAATAGGTATCTGTCTTTTAGATCATTTTGATTACACTATTGAAATTCTACTAAAATACTAACTTGATTGTCAGAGTGTGCTTCGTGGACCACTTCCTTCATGTGTGACAAAACCTATTGTGTTTGCAGGTCACTTTCCAGCTTCACTTCAATTCACCAATTAACTTCACTGCTCGGAGAGTTTCAATATTAATAATTAATACAAGAAGATATAAACTAACATAAGTATTTAAACATGTAACTCAAAATTAATTGAACCTTAAAAATGAAAAAGTTATCACAAAAACCAATAACATTTTACTTAAATATGGAAAAGTTATATCGAAGTAAGTATCTCAATGCCATGAATCGA
Source organism: Saraca asoca (assembly GCA_026873985.1). NCBI lineage: Eukaryota > Viridiplantae > Streptophyta > Magnoliopsida > Fabales > Fabaceae > Saraca > Saraca asoca. The sequence continues at coordinate 12,118 of JANHAO010000452.1, read as the reverse complement.
GACTAGCAGTTAAAAGTACCTTAGGCTTCAGTCAAGAGGAATAATCCTTGAAGCAAATCAGGCGAACAACAACAAAGAAAAGGAAGTAACAATAAAAACAACCTTAGCATCTTCTCTTTTCTCATTCAAACTTTGATATTTGTGCTCAGTGACTTGAGCTTCACAAACTGAATATAAGAATAGTGGATAGAGAGAGAGGAAGAGAAAGAGCCTTATAAGTCACAAGTTACTTTTGATGACTTATAACACATCAGAGTCATAATGATTAACTAGTTGCTCCATCTTCCTCCACTTCATGAATTCAAGGGATTAACTCGTGCTAATATATATTTTACACATAATTTAGATGTGTTAACAGTCTCAAAAATTATTCACTCTTTTATTGACTGCGAATTGATTTCTTCTTATATCGAATTTATATCTCTAAGATAAAATAATAACATTATTTTGTTACATTCAAACACTAATTTAATTGTCAGATACTTATTCATTTGTAGCATATTTGAATTATGTAATGTTATTTATCCATAACAATCTTGCATTAGCACAATATTATATCGTTGATTCATGTCATAAAAATTTAATAAAGATTTACGGTAACCATTGGATATCTAACATAACCCTGTTCTTTTATCTAAATTTGTTATTGACCTGGTAGAAAATATGACAATAAAACAAAATAAAGACGTAGTTGATTGGTTCTCTTCTTAATAAAGAAAAGTTTGATGTTTTGCGCTGGTCTTTTTTGTCTTCTTTGGACATTGATTAACCAAAAAGGGAAAAAGTTTAATAAAGCAAGCATTATTCCAAGAAAAAGGGTGTGCATGATCTGTAAAGTAAAATGGCTGCTTTATATCCTAGCCAAAATTCTATATTCTGTTTTTGGAAATATATGATGAATTCTTTTTCTTTTTTGTATAAGCATGAAATTATTTCCGACAGAGAAGGAAAAGATGGATCCAATCATGCATATTTCGTCAAGAAGGCAAAGAACTCAATCATTCATTCATCTTGCTTGACCTGTCGCTTTGAAGAACACTTTACTTGTTAACATGTAAATCGTAAAAGAATTTCTTTAAATAACTGAAAGAAATAATTATACAGTGTTTATGTATTAAATAGAGTATATTCTAGAGGTGACAAGTTTCCAATAATTCTTTAAAAAGGGAAGTAAACGTGATGAATTTTCCTTCTTCAAAATAAAATGCTTCGTTTAAATAATACATAGTATTCTCTACCAATTATATTGAGAATTTGTATGGAACACATAAAACAGTTGTTTTCTATTACGAACATCCATCCTACTCAAGGTAATTTTCTAGTAAAATAAGGATGTTTAGTTTGACAAGCAAGTATTATCTGATATAGATATCCGTATAAAATCAGTATTTGAAAGATCAAAAAATTATTATTGTGAAAGCCGGTGGGATCATGTGAAACATAAGGATTTGATAAATACTAATCCTATAATCAGTGGTGGAGTTACTTCCTTCAGCGTGGACCTCTATTTTCATTGACTTTTTCAAATTTTTATATATTATTATGTGCGATTTAAAATATTCTTATTGAAATAGTGTAATTAATAGTATGAAGTTTATTCTTTTTAAATCCCTATAAAATATAATTTTAAATTATAATATTATATTATATCCTAAAAATAAATATTAATTATAATTATATAATTTTTTTTATTTTTAATATTTTATTTTAGTGACTCCATTAAAAACCGGATCCTGGTCTTACCCCTTATAATTATGAGATCACTTCCAATAAGGGGTTTTTTCTCCTGAGTGGTGGTTAGAAGTCGGGAAAGCTTCTGGTTTCCTTTTGTTTCGTGATCCAGTGTTTTGATGCAGGAATATTTCTTTTCCAATAAATGCTATTAGATTGGTTATGGAAGAAAATTTAGGAAGACCATCACTGGCAAATCCAGGACTGAAGTGATGGAAGGTCAAAATTCATATTGCAGAGATAAAAAAAAATTATATTTTATATATATTATTAAATAATTTTTTAATAAGATAATTAAAATAAAAATAATTAAAATTTTGGTTTGTGTTTGAGATTTTATAAGTTTCTAGAAAATTTCAACATAAGAATTATAATTTATATACAAAATTTTACAACTTTTCACAAAAATTATAATTTTGTATAAATTTTATGTCTAATAAATATATAAAAACTTACAGCTTCATGATTAAAGTTGTCTAAAGACATATTTAAAAATTTTTAACTTTGTATATAAAAATTATAACTTTTAATGAAAAAGCTACGAGAACGTGAAAACCTTCTATCAAACTTAAGATTAAGTACTGATACGAAATTGGATCGCATTGTGAGTGCCAAGGCTGCCCCTTCCCTGGATCCGTCATTGGACGCCATCGTTAAGTAGGTGAAGGGTACTTGCAACGCGTGAGTTTCAATCAGTGATTTAAGGTTAGTGAAAAATGTTTGCGAAATTTGGTGATCTTAGAGAATAATATGTTAAAGTCTACAGAAGAAGAAATCCAATGAATCTTCTGACAATTGATTGCTATGTTGTAGTCTAAAAAAATTACAGTAACGGAGAGTCTTGTGGTTGGCTCCATGAATAGTTTCCTTCCACATTAGGGGGAGTGGTGATATCCATGGTTGATTATGGCATTTTCTTTTTGTCAATTCTTTCCAAAGAATTTGTTGTTTACAAATGTTTGCTTAGTATATTATATATTTATTAAAGAACAATCTTAAATAAAAAATATGATGTAAATTAATATCATGAATTCGAATTTAAATTATTATATATATATATATATATATATATTAACTGAGTTATCATTCCTGTTATTAAATATATATATTTAAAAAAAATCCATTCCCCATGCAGATAAAAGCAGAGAAAAAAAGGGCATAACGTAGAGGAATATGCCTCACAATCATTAAAGACATTTATAAGTGGAAAAGGGGCAAGAGAGACAGAAAAAAGCATTGGGCTTCCTCAATTATTTATTTATTGATGAAAATGAATGACAAGAAGAAGAAATTCTCCAATTTGATCGACAGTGACATGTTAGGATTGTCGGGAGAGGATCACTCAATTTACACATCAATGGAGTGTGAGAGATAGCAATTCAAATAGTACACAACTAAATGATTAACGTGGAAAGGAATTTAAACTGATAATTACAGAGATTTCATTCACGTTCTCGCAATCTGATGATCCAACCCGCATTAGATCATTATTATTTTGATCATTTACTTTTGTATACACTTTTTTTTTAGATAATTTGTATAAGTTTTTATAAAGGAAAGGGATTAATTTTTGTAGGAAAAATTTTATAATCTTTTAATAAAATGTTCAAATTAGTATAAACTTTTTCTATAAAATATACATAAACAGATAAATCTCCTTGATCAAAACTGGAATATAGAAGTTTTTAAAAATTTACGTTTGCAAACAAAAAGTTACAACCAAGTAAAAATTGTGAAAGCTATAATTCTTTTAAAGTTGCAATTACCTATATATGTACACATTATTTGACTTCGCATAGAAGCAAAGCCCTTGCTTTACACATTTAGAAAACCATTTTTACTTCTTACCCATTATCTCAGAATATAAAAAGATAAAGTCGTCATTCCATACACAACAAAAAATTCAGTTTTATAGTTTTTATAAATTTTAGTATATTATTTTATAAAGATGTGAGACTTTGGCAGGGCAGATAGGTCGCGAGGCAAACTAAGCCTTTGCTTAAGATCCCAAAAAATTAGAGGTCTTCTATCTATCTATCTATCTATCTATCTATCTATCTATCTATATATATATATATATATATACACACGCGCGCGCGGAGAGAGAGTTGTATCTTGTGAGAGACTATGGCATATATAGCATTTTTTAGGGCAACAATATATATTAATATATATATATATGGATATAACTGTATACCAATAAATGCTAACTTAATTCTAATACTAATTGTGATTTGTGATAATCAATCAATACTTAATTTTTATTTTTTGCGATTAGTTTTTTTTTAAGAAGTGTAAGAGTCTCCCTCATTCACACTCTTTTATAATTGCAAACACCAAAATCCCTCTCTCTCAACTGTCTCTTTCAAATTCTTAATCTCATCACTTCAAAATCGAGATCTCATTGACTCAAGGACTCAAATTAAAGTACCAAATCATCTCAATAAGTTGTAAGTGTAATCTACTTTTATACTCATTTATTTGAGGCAATAAAGCCCAAAAGCTCTTTTATCATTTTCTTATTTTATTTAATTTGCTGATTTTTGTTTTGGCAACCAACACATAGGGATAAGAAGTTAACCCCAGAATAAAAGATACAATTGCATTGGGCATTGTGGCAAAAACCCAACCCTCTCTATTTTTATCAATTTAATCCTAAATCTCTAAATTGTTTAATTTTTTGTCAATTTCTGTTGTGTTATATTATTAACTTTTATTTTTTTCAATCATTTTTAATTAAAATAAACATTTATATTTAATGGAAAATATGAATCTAGATATGAAAATTTAAAAAAAAATGAGGAGAATCGAAAATCTTATTCAATCTTATAAAGGAACTCTAGTAGTAAAAATATTGCATTAGACTCAACACATGAAGTTGAAAATGAATTAGAAAATAATATTGAATTAAATGATATTTGTGAAGAAAGAATGCAGAGGGAACACCTAATATTGAATTAAATGATGTTCATGAAGAAAGAAATGAAGATGAAATATTTAATAATACTATATTCATTGAATGAACTAATGGAAAAAATTAAATGAAAATGACTTTATTAAAACAAATATAATACTTAATAATCTAGGACATTAGACAAATATAGATGGAAAAGTTAGAGATCTAATAATAGAAATGTGATCAATTAGATATGACGAGTTAGATTTTCCAAAAGATGTCAATAACAAAAAATTTTCTAAATCATTTTATACTCAACATTTACCAAATGGGAAAAAAAAAAAAACATGATAGAAGATGATTAGTCTATTCAAAAGATCTAGATAAAGTGTATTGTTTTTGCTGCAAATTATTTAATTCAAACTCTAATGCAAGTCAATTAGTTAATGAAGGAAATAAAAATTGGAAGAATCTTGGTAATAACCTTAAAAATCATGAAACAAGTCATGAACACATTGTTATTATATGCAATTGGATAGATTTAGAAACAATATTCCCAAAAAAAAAATTGATAAAGATGTACAAGAATGAATTAACAAAAAAGAAAAAAGAACAATGGAAAAAAGTTTTAATTAGAATTATTTCTATTGTAAAATATCTTCCTAAAAATAATATTGCATTTTGAGTATCTAATGAGAAGATATATAAAAAAAATAATGGTAATTTTTTAAGCCTTATTGAAATGGTAGCTGAATTTGATCTAATAATGCAAGAGCATGTTAGACATATTCAACAAGGTGGACTTAAAATCATTATCTAAGTCATGTTATCCAAAATGAACTAATATAATTATTAGCTTCTGAAACTAGAAATGCAATAATAAAAAAAATTAAAGAAGTAATATTTTTCTGTTATCCTTGATTGTATGCTGGATGTAAGTCATTAAGAACAAATGACTCTTATATTAAGATGTGTTTATGTTATTCATAATCCAATAAAAATTGAAGAGTGCATTTTAGAATTTTTAAAAGTAGATGACATATCCAGAAAAGGTTTATTTTATGAACTTGTAAATGCCTTGAAAGAACATGATCTTGATATTAATAATGTGAGGGGACAGGGTTATGATAATGGGTCTAATATGAAAGAAAAACATCAAGAAGTACAAAAACCATTATTGGATATAAATTGAAGAACATTCTATACACCATGTGATTGTCATAATCTAAATTTAGTTTTATATGATATGGCAAATCCATGTACTAGAGCTTTGTCTTTTTTTGGAGCATTACAACAAATATACTCATTGTTTGCTTCATCCACCAAATGATGGAAAATTTTACAAGATAATGTGAGTAAATTTTTAGTTAAAACTTTATCACAAACTAGATGGGAAAGCAGAATAGAGAGTGTTAAAGAAATAAAATTTCAAACTCCAAAAATTAGGGATGCTCTAATTCAATTGGAAAATAGTATTGATAATCCTAAGACAAAATGTGAAGCGAATTGTCTAGTGACATATGAAATTGAAAACTTTGAATTTTTATTGGGTATGATATATTGTTTTTGGTTAATTAAGTAAGCAAAAATTTACAATATAAGGAAATGCATATGGATGTTGTTATCGATCAATTAAAAGGTTTTATTTGTTATTTGATAATTTATGGAGAAAATGGATTTGAAAATGCTTTGAATTCAAACATAGAATTTGCTAGGGAAATGAATATAGAACCTTTGTTTTGTGAAAGAAGAAAAATTCAAAGAAAAAAAAGATTTGATGAAAACAATAATTATAATGAGGTAACACATACTGCTAAAGAATCTTTTCCTATTGATGGATCAGTCTATCTCTTCTATTAAAACTAGATTTGAGCAATTTATGACATATGAAAGTATTTTTGGATTTCTATTTCACTGAAAGAAATTTAAAGCTTTTAATGAAAATGAATTGAAAAGTTATTGTTTTAATCTTGAAAAATGTTTTAAAAGAAGGTGAATATTTAGATATTGATGGTTTTGATTTATTTTCAAAATTAAAAGTGTTGAACGAATTTTAAAAGTAGAAATCAATACTCTCATTGATATATTAAATTATATAAAAGAGTTAGATTCTTTTCTTGATATTTGTATTACTTATAGAATATTATTAACAGTCCCAACAACAGTTGTTTTAGCTGAAAGAAGTTTTTCAAAATTAAAATTAACAAAATCTTATTTAAGATCAACTATGTCGCAAGATATATTAAATGAATTAACTATATTATCCATTAAGAGTTTGAGGTTAGAGCATACTAAATTTAGAACTTTGATTAGTAATTTTGCTGTTCAAACTACACATAAGAAAGTTTTTAGGTTTTGGTGCCTAACTAGTCTAATACGGTTCTACTTTTCTAGAAACTACTAAACCCTTCAAATCCACGAGAATTATCTTGAATGGACCAAAAGATGTTCCTCAGCCAAAACTGTCAAGACTGCATTCAAAGATCTGAAGAAAGAGGAGGTAGACATCGATGCTTTAAGCAGATTTGTAATCATTCGACACCAAAAACTAGAATGTGAGTTGAAGGCTAAAACTCAACTGCAATCTCTGTCAAAGAAGATCATGGGGCTAAAACAACAACTTGTATAATTTTCAACTTAGCATGAGAAAGTGAAGTACAAAATTATGGCCATCAAGACAAAGAAGCAGAGCTCGACCCAAATGATTGCTAGGGCAATACAATTAGTGATCAAAATTTGGCAGACCAAGTCTGAGTTTGATGGAGCTTCAGATGAACCTATTAAGTTGCACAATGATTGGAATCAATTGGAATCAACTTTCCTTGAGAATATATGTCTCTTTTCTCAGAAGTTTGATAGAGCTTTAGATGAACCTATTAAGTTGCACAATGATTGGAATCAATTCAAATCAACTTTCCATGAGAATATATGTCTCTTTTCTCATAGTTGAGATTTCTTTTGACTTATCTTGGATACTTTCGAGTTTTTACTTCGTGAATTGTTGGATGATATACTTTTAAGTATTTTTCATTTATGATCATTTCTTTTCTATCATTTTTATAGTTAATAATTCATATGCATTGTCATCAAATATTGCGCTCATTTTATGTGGTCCATCCCATGTTGGACTCAATTTATTGATAGTTTTCTTCTCCAACAAAAGAATTAATTCCCATATTAGGTCTCCAAGATATACTCTTTAGAATCTATGTTCGACAATTGTTGGAGTCGCAATGATTGAACAGTAACTTTAACTAGCAATAAAACTTCATTTCTATAAACTAATTGATATAGCATGACACTAGTCACACTACAAAAAAAAAATCACTATTTTCGACAAAAATTTCTGATGCATTTGTCAGTCAAAAATCCAATGGAAAAAGAAACTAAAATGGAAAAGGTTGTTAGTTACTAACTACAACCATTTATTGGAAAATCTATCAGAGAATAAATTCCATTTGAAATTCAAAAAAAAAAATCAGTTTGCTTCTTCTGATGGAATTTCCAATGAAAGTTATTATATGATGTATTTATAATAGATTTTAAAAAATTGTAATACCATCCATCCGCATGATCTCTCTTTGTCATTTTCCTTTCTTCTCCTTCTTTGGTCGCACTAATTCATCCTTGCCTTTCCAACTTGATTCTTGTGTTTTAAAGGCATTTTCACAAATCTGAACTAAATAAATTGTTTACTACTTTATTTCATATTTTTACCAATTGTTTTTGTTGAATTGTTACATTTTTCATAATTTAATGGGCTTTTCTTAATTTGATATATATAGTTTCGGGCTTCAGTTTTCTATGAATCTATTTAGTAGTTTTCTTGCTTGAACACTAAGATTAGTACATACTTTTAATTATTTGTTTATTTAAGAATTATATATATTTTGAATTAGGTTAAGTATGATTAAGTTGTTAGATGATTTATGAATTATGTATATACTTTGAATTAGATTGGGTAGGATTAAATAGTTTGATCGCATACTTGATATAATTATATTTATTTTAAACTATATATTTACCCCATCAGCATTTTGTAATCAAATTGAACCAAAATTGATTAAAAAGGAGAACACTGCTCTTTATCATTTCAAGATTTGAAAGTTATGTTTTTCTACGGAATTACTAAAATATGAGAATTATTATTATTAATATATAAACATTATACTTCATTTATGAAAAAATTCTTTTATGACATAATTAACAAAGAAAACTATTGTAATCTCCCTCAAACATTAATGAAATTATGTAAACTATGTTGCAATTTTAAAATATATAATGGCCTTCCATATAATTTAAATATACATGAATGTTTTTAAAAAAAAAATAAAAAACATGATATAAAAATATAAATTTAATTTTTTTATCAATCATATTTTAACCATTTGTATTTAATTAAAGTTCATATTTGGCTACAACATACAAAAAATACTTGATTCTAATTGATTTTAATCATATGATAATATTTTTTTAACAATTGATTGACGAAATTTTCAATTGGGAGTTTCAGATAATTTCAATCATCTTAAGAGGATTTAAAACAATTTTCTATAAATAAAATTATTAATGTAGGTTTTGGTTGTTTATAAATTATAAAATATTTATTATTTAATATTTGATAATTTATGACAGGCTTCTTGCATAATTCACTAATATGATTATTTTGTTACTTGTTTTCTAAAAAATTATTTTCTACTTTCACATTATTTTATATTCTGGTAACACATCTACCATTCGATATATGACATGTTAATTTGTTACCCGCATGAGTGCTAAATTACTTTATTCATTTAACATATATATGTTTATTTTCTACTCATGTCATGTGTGAATATTTGCATATAAAAGGTTGTAGGGGTAGACGAGAAAGTAGAGGAAAGTGATTTCAAGGATGAGATTCCCCCATAATTCCCCTAGCAACAATTTGTATACGATGTCTTGTCAAAGCCTGCTAGTTGTCAATTTTCTTGGCTACACTTTCATGCTCATACTCTGACCTACATCTGCCTAGATAAAGCCACCTGTATAGGCATCGACACAGACATGCAATAGCAACACCCATCATTAGATACACAGGGGACACCATCACAAATGGTGCCACCATATTTAGGCGCAATATTTGCCTTTGGATATCCTTCATTTCCTAGAGTACCCATACTTGGTCCTAGGGAGACCATTATGCCTTATAGGATGGGGCATGTGTTCTTGATTACGCCTAATATTCATTTTGGCATGAACTTTATTTTTTAATTTCTTCACTATGCTTGTTTTTATATGTTTATATTTTACCTAATTGATGAGCTAGTAGGCACCATACACCATATCATCATAAGCAAGTATGAGGGTGTGTAACCTATATAGAAGAGTACTCTAGATCCTACCCCCAAGATGCTATACATGAGAAAGGGTAAAGTTTCCATACTTTGTTTATGCTTTAAATTTCTTTTTTTAATCATTCTCTAACTATTTGATGCGTTCCTTGTTATTTAATAGTAGAAGCATTGGAAGTGGAAACCTTCTTATGAGAAGGACATGGCGAAGAACTTCAACCATAAAGGTTCCCATAAAATGAAGGATATAATTAATCAGGTGTAGAAGAAGAGGCACACTCAGCCCTGTTATATTAGGGTTGAAAAGTAGAAAGGACTTCTCAAGTATGGAGAGGACCCTAAATTCAAGTCCAAATCTAGGCAAAATAAGAGGAACAGGGCCTCATATCTAACTTGATAGTGTTCCTCCTTACACACTAGTGGATCCATCCCTATAGCAGAGCATTGACTATGTATGGTAACGTTATTTGAACTAAATGTTATTTATGTCATTTACATTGTTGTAGTCACGTTCATACCATAATCTATACTGTTCATGAAAATTTTCTTGTTGTGTAGATAGCTAAGACTAGGGTCAAGTCACTTGTGGATAGCCTATTTCGTCGCACCCACATTCAGAGGGATGGCAATTAATCTCGCCTTGAGCTGCACAATCTTATACAAGCACTTCTCTTGCATTTTTGTTTTTAATGTATTGTATGTTGGTACTAAAAGTATTATATTTATAATATCAAATAATTAATTTAATTTGTAGAAGAGTTTCAATAAAAGATAGTAGGACTTTGCATAGACTCAAGTGCGTAGATGTCTTGAGGGCTTCTGGGAGACAGTTGGTGATAAGGCCTAACCATTTGACCATGATTTGTTGGTGGACACCATGGGCAGGACAAAGAAAAGATAGGTCTACGAGTTGGAAGGCCATTGTAGGGATGGTTGCATCGGCCACTGCATCTCAATCCAAGAGCATGTCACCTAATGTGTTATAGCAGCTCATGTGCACTATTGCTGAGATGCATGTCATTTACTCTTAGACAAAGCAATTTTTTTAAACACAGTAGCAATAGCAAAGCTAGCATCTACTGCCTCTTCCTCCACCTCATCCTTATCCATATAATTTCTAGCAGCCCTTTGTGTACTACTAGTAGCCCCCCTCACTTAAATGTATCTGTTGCCACCTTTACAACCAATTCAACCACCATTAGTCGGAGATAGTGGATGACCTATTGGTCAGTAGCAGTAGTAGGACTAATGAGCTCCTATTCAATCATGGATTGTAGTTATATTTTTATGTATTTTATTTGAATAATATGTTCTATACATCATTTAATTTGAATAATACAATTTATGAATTATTTGACTAACTTTATATATTTATAACTATTTTTATGCATCGTATTTTAATTTTGTATTATTAATTAAATATTAATTTTTAGATATCAGAATTTTAAAAAATTAAAATTAATTTTTGATGGAATTCAAATGTTAATTAATCAATAGAGATTATTTTAAAAAATTAATAATTTTTAACAAAAATTTGATTTATTTTGGTGGATTTTTTATGACTTTTACTATGAATTTTCAATTGAATTTCTAACATTTTTTGAATAATAAAAGAGAAAAACATTATGAAAAAAACCATCCCCTCAAAATCCATCAAAAATAAAATGCATCAAAAAAAAATTCTGATGATTTAATCGACAATCATTTTGCATAAAAAATTTTAATTTTTGATAGAAATGTCTTAATTTCTAATGGAAATTTGCATTGGAAATTGCAATTTTTTTTTTGTAATGTCAAATCTCTAGGGAAGTCCTATAAGCCCATAAGACTTTTTTCAAAAGAAAACATCGAAACAAACCTCTTGAGTAATTGCTTGATAAATCAAGAACCTTCCTTGATAGACAATCTTTATTTAACAAAGTTTTAACTCAAGTAAACCATTTCAGTCTCATACAAACAAATCCTTAAATTCTTTCAACACTCTTATTATTTTATTCCTAGTCTTAACATTAAGCAACCTACTTACATATGTCAACATCTTTTCTTTCCATCAAATCCCAATTTGATCTCATCAAGAGGATCTTGTTCTTCCACATTTTTGTGACATATTTTATTGGAGACTTCTCAAAACTCAAAGGTTCTTCATCATACACACAAA
>JANHAO010000451.1:0-53394 GCA_026873985.1 Saraca asoca | reverse complement strand
ACTTTATTTAGGCTTATTAAATAATGGCCATACATTTTAATGTTTACATGTGTGGCCCTATATATGTTGAATTTTATTCTAACAAAATCTTCATAAATCAATGTGTATAACATTCTAGCTTGTTCACTTTGGTTACCAACAAACTATAACATAAAATCATGCACATACATTAAAATAAACATTCACCTAATGCTATAACACACAATAATGTCTAAATGTTAATGATCATCATAATTTTAGTTTTTAAAAAATATAGAAAATAACATAAGACACATAAAGGAATTATCAATTCATTTAAGATAGGCATTCAAAATCATATCTAATAATAAAACATTAATGTTTAAATTATCATGAAATATGGTTAGTGTTGGAAAAACTTCACAAATCATCAAGTAAGATATTTAACATATAATCGTGTCTAAAATTATCAATCATCATAAATTTAATTTTTTTTATTTAAACAAAAATTAAACAAAGCCTTCATCCATTAAGATAATTAGCAATTCATATAATACATCCATTCATAAATACATGTAACATTAATATTACAATGCCTAAAACATAAATCATTATAATTTTAATTTCTAATTTAAATAGAAATTAATTAAGATATAATGCTTAAAAAAGAATTAGCAATACATACATTAGGAATTTATAATTTCTATCATAGCAAGCATAATTATAAGTTACAAGGAAACAATTACAATAATCAAAACATCATAAAATCAATTATCAATTACTATAAAATTATTGGCAATTCAACACATTCACATAAAGGATTAGCATCCAAAATGATAAAATGAATTTTTTAAATCTTGAAAATATCTGTCAAGTATTAAGATATCTTATCTCACAATTGGCATTCCCTCCCAGAAATCCTTTCTACAAATTTCAAGTGAGGAAAATTTCTTATCAATCGTGAAGACTTATATATAAAACCATCATTAATTAAATAGGCGTGAATAAAATAGAAACTTCTCCTTTAATAAAATAAAGTTATTAAACTTTCTTATGACTACTATGGCAATTAAGAAATCCAATTAGTATTTTATAGCTCATGAATAAAATAGAAACTTCCATATTTTTCAAGAAAACTAAGTTACAAGCTATTATCAAGTATAAAGATAAAATTAATAATAAAAATTTCAATTGACCTTATAATAAAGGTAGACAAGATTGACAATGCATCACATATTTTAATTCAATCCATCAAAATTAGAATAACCCAAAAAATCAACTCGGGGGTATAATTAAAACAAACATGGATGCCAAGGTCCAAACCAATAATATCATAGCACCAAGCTATCAAAACATTTGAAAGCAAATCATAACACTCCCAACTCCACAAGCCTCTAGCATACCATCTCATAACATTTAAGGCATAATTTTTAAGAAAACTTTTATATGTAATTAAGTTCATGTTTGAACTTATTCTCAAACCCCAAATGAATAAACAAAATATCAATATCTGTATCAATATCAATAAAAGTAAAAGAGGGAGAGGAAAGTACAAAGGAATAAGAAACCATCTTTTTAAAGGTGAGTTATAGATGCCAAATCTTGACTTCTGTTTGATAAGAAGGCTGAAATGGCCTCTGATTCTTTACCTTTGCATTTTTTCTCTTTATATATATTTCTTGAACCAATGACTTTGTCACCATCCTTGTTTCTTGTATTCTCATTTATTTATTTTTCTTTCTTTGCCATGTAACTTTTTTTTCTTTTCTCTTTCTTCTTTTCTTTGATTTGATTACTGCACTACCTTAATTCACTTGTTTTCCCTCATATTTGATTTGTCTTGTCGCTACTTCATGACTTTTTTTCTTTATTTTATTTAATTTTTTCTCTCATTTCAATGTGTGAACATTGTATACATGAATTTGTTATTATTTATTACTTTAAATTATTGACACACAAATCTTATTTATGTATTTTCATCTCATGATTTATTCTATTGTTACAAATAGATTACTTTAATGCATCACAAATTGTCATTTATATTTTCATGCACTATAAAAAATTCTTAAAATAGCAGTGATTATGCATTAGATATGGTAGCGATTTGAATTGGTAGTTTTGAGAACTACCAAAAAACAAGGCGTCAGGTTGACATTAGCAATGGTTATGTACAACCGTTGGAATCATATATAGACCAATTGGTGTGGTTAATTTTCTGTCAGTTACTTGCCTCTATTTTGCTCGGAAAAAATTTTGAAATTAAAATGGCAAGGGTTGCGTAATTGCCGCTATTATTTTTAAAAAAATTTCAATTTAAATTAGCAGGGGTTATGTGACTGCTGCTAAATTTTTTTGTATTTTTTTTTAAATTTTGGATCATTCTATTTCTAGCCATTCTATTTATTGTATTAATTAATGACACTAATTATTCCTATAAAATAAAATGCAAACTAATGGTGTAATAAGAAATCAATATAATAGAAAAATATATTTACTTAAAAGGTTCAAATGTCTAAAACATCACAAATTAGGTAAAATAGTCAAAGGACCAAAAGTCATAAACATTATCTTTTATATTTCATTCCAAACATCAACAAAAGATAATCAAAACTAAAAATATTGGGCACCATTAGCAGCATTATTCCCTCATGAAGATCTTCTTGCATTCATAAGTGAAAATTAGTCCTTAACATTAACTTCAGCATCAACATCATTCTAACAATACAATTATTCATGAAACATTAATATCTACTAAGTGTACAGTCCTTAAACCAGCAAGCTACCAATCAAAATAGAAAACAAAAGCAAGTATAAAACAAGTAAACCAGTAAAACAGTATAAACCAAAGCAAGTATAAAATAGAATACAGTGGAATACATGGTTTAGATAATGCTAAGAAAGCAAGGAAGAAGTTAGGGCATTTGGTCAATATTAATCATATAACCACAGTGCAAGGTTGTTTGGTCAGATCTTTTCTTAGATGAAATGATAAATTCTTGTATATATATATATATATATATATTCCATTGCAATAGTATTATGAAATAAGAGGCACTAAACTTATATGATTCATATGATCAAATTGTACCTCTTGATTAGCAGGTGGTTGAGTAGAAAAAATTAGGTGGAACGCACCCTCCCATTGCCTTGATGTAGTCTATAATCACATGCACTTGTGCCCGTGTTTCAGCCAACTCTTCCTCAGGACAATGGATCTTATCCTCTCTGTATGATGAAACTTATCCTTATTTTGGTCTAACTTTGATTTAAGCCTTTCAAATTCTTCTTGATTCATAGGATGGGTGCCAGATGAACTACTAGAGTTAATGCCACCAAATCTTTGATAACTACTCCTAAACACATTTGTGGGATAAACAACCATGCCTAGTCCTCAGATACGGCTTGGTTGCTTCTGTCCAAACACCCATCCAAAAGCATCGTCTAGAGATATCATTGAAAGCTGTGTCTGATCCACTTGACTCGAGGCTTCTTAAAATTTTTCCTAAGTAAACAACAACACATATTATGATATCAACTAATTAATGTTTCAAAATTAATAAAAGTTTTGATCGAATCCTCACTTCTATGCTCTTTGCTTTATCATTCACATACTAGCCATCACTCTTCCTATGTATGACATCCCATAGCTCTACTTGCCTAACTGGATTTTGTTTTTCCTTTTTCTGTCATTTCAACAAGCAATAAAGGTTTAATTCAAGCAAATCTTAATTTTATTCAACTAAATAAGATGGTTATACTACTATCTCGTCCTTTTTCCATGCAAATTTTTTAGACCCTACAGTATAAACAATGGTCTGCTTGCTTCTATTCCTTACATTTTGTTTGTACATTTCCTACATAAAAAAAATGAATTACTATTTTAGTCATTAGTATATGCATAGTTAAATTCAATAAAAGTGATTAGTTGCCTTATGTTTTTGTCTATCATGGATTAGGACTAAGCCTATCCATTGCTCTTTGGTGACACCTTTTGAATAGTTTTGTTCAACATTTTGGTCTTTCTTCAAACTAGGATCACAATGCTTGTTGTATAAAACTGCTTTATAACCTCTAAACTGCCTTCCAAGGACTTGATTAGTAAGGCACTTACCCATTTCATGATTTTTAAACTGAAAATATGGCTATGACAAAAAAAATCATTAGTTACAGAATGAAACATGAATTGTAAATGACAAAGTAGTACTATTATATACCATCACCAATCTATCGAACCTATCATCTTTGACCTTGTCAAGTATGTTTGCACAAGCCTTGTAATCTATGGCATACATGGTCCTAGTCAAATGATCCATTGCTCTCGAAAAGAGTCATCTTCCATCACTTATGGGTCAACCATGATTGTTTATCCCAACTACAACCTTTTCTCCTTCCAAGCTCCAAACTTGATCAAACCTTAGTTTCTTCACCTTAACTACACCGTCATTATCTATTGACAGAAGTACAAAATGTTAGTGCAATATTAACTCAAGACATAGAAGAAAATGATATATTATAATTACCTATTATGTTGCACTGTCATCCATTTCTGAGCTTACTCTTTTTAGCACCAGGAGCATCATCCATCTCACCATCAACATAAGCACCATCTAGGTTATCATGAAGCTAAACCTCAGAAGCATCAGGCTATGTGTCTTGGATGGGTAAGATGAGCTATATGGGTTGTAAATGTATGAGTAATATGGATTGTGTGGCTTGGGTTAGCTATCTAGGTTAGGTGAGCTATATAAGCTATAAATGAGTGGATTGTGTGGGTTAGGTTAACAGTCTAGGCTGGGTGGGATATATGGGCCATGAATGTATGGGTGGTGTGGACTGCATAAGTTAGGTAGGCTATCTAGGCTATATGAGCTATATAGGCTGTGTGGACTATGTTGAGTGGGCCTTCTAGGCTGGGTGGGATGTATGGGCTGTGAATGTGTGGGCTGTATAGGGGTGGTCCATCTACAGTGGGCTTGAAGGAGCTGAATGGGTACCAGATGCTCCTTTTATGCCCTAAACCCTTAGACATTTTGAGTTAGACATTTCTGCAAAACAAATTCTACAATAATATATATTTCCATAGAGGAAAATTGTTCAACTAAGAATTTTCACTTTAAGGCAAACCACATAAAACTCAAATGTACAAGATCCTTTATCTAAGCAAATACACAAAATAAAAATATTCAAAAAAATAGTTATCATTCTTAAAAAAATTACTCTACTCTTGCTCAATAAATGGTTCATGCTCGTACATCTTATCATCTACAAGTTCACCCATGTCATATAAGTCTCCTGGCTTAAGATGAACAACAACATTCCAATCTAGATATATTTGATCTTCTATAAAATAAACCATTTGAGCTTGTGATACATAGATGAAAGGCTCGTGATCTTCTCATTCATTGGTGTGAATCAATCTATTGAAACTTATAACATGAAAGCCCTAAGCATCCTTTCTAATCCCTCTATCATTAGTGGTGTCAGTCCACATACATTTAAAGAGGGTCACATATTTTCCATAGTAATTGAGCTCAATAATATCTATCAATTTCTCATAATATGGAAGAGTAGCATCCAGCCTATTGATATATTGATGGCTAGAAACACAATTAGTTGTAGAAGTCATGAAAACTCTAGAATTTTAGGTTTTCAATCCATTTTCTTGATTTACTATCTAAACTCCATTAATATTAAACACTGAAAACATTTTAGCATTTGGAAGAGGTCCTTGGGCCAGTTGCTTCAAATCACTTAACACGATGCCAGCCATGTCATTCATAAAAACCTATAAAAAAAATTATATTCTAAAACTATGCCAAAAGAAATGAATTCTATATTAAGTATCTTTTACAACTCACTCATTTAGAGAATGAATAAGCAAAGTCTTTGCTGACTATCTTTTGTAGCTTAGCAGAGGAACATGTTTGGCTTCTTATTTTTCTCTTAACATATAGTTTAAATTCCTTACAAGCAATGATCAAAGATAAAAAAAACACAATGACTAAATAACCTTAGAAGAGATGGTGAGAAATATGGATACTTATACAAATACTTACTCCATAAATGGATTAACCTCTTTGCAATTAAACAAATCATATTGATGAGCCTATATCATCTTTGTATTTGTCAATATAACACTAGAACTGCTACCCACCAGTCTACCTATATTAGGAAAGATAATAGACACTTCTTCACATTCAATATCGTTTAGTTCATTGTTCACATGTCTTAATCGATTGACCCTTGTCTTAATTCCCTCCAAATATCTTGAACCAAATGTGGGACACTCTTCAAATATGTACCCTTCGGCAATGGAACCTTTTGTTTTAACATTATTGCTAACATAGGACTTTATATGTCCTAAATATCTATATAAAGGAGGATGTTGTTAAGAAAAAAAATAAAAGAATTATAGGTCATAATTAAATGGATGAAATCAACTATTACCTCTCAATAGAGTATATCCATAGATATTGTACTAGGCCTCCCAAGCATAGTTCATTAACTAGATGAAAACACAAATGAACCATAATGGTGAAGCATGATAGAGGACAACATCTCCAAATGACAAAGTGTAAGAACAATTCGATGTTGGACATTCTTGAGGTCAACAAGGTTGAAAGTTTTACTACATATTTGTCTAAAATATGAGCTTAACTTAACTAACATTGCAGTCTCTTTGTCCGGTGACACATTACATATTATAAGGGGTAATAATTGCTCTATAAGTACATGACAATCATGACTTTTTAACCCAAACAACTTGCATTGTTTTAAGTCAATTCACCTAGAAATGTTACTTAAATACCTATCAGGCATCTTCATATTCTTCAATGCTTTAAAGAATGCATTTTTCATTGTGTTTATTATTGTAAATAGACGTGGCCAGTATTTTCCTTTATACCCGTTGCCTGAAGGTCTTTCGAGCATTGAGATGGTCTTTTATCCTCCCAATCTCATTCAATAATGTGTAAATGAGATTATCACACACATTTTTTTTGTGCATGACATCAAGATTGTGACATAACATATTAGTCTCCCAGTATGGAAGTTGGAAGAATATAGACTTCTTCTTCCATGATTATGAGTCAACTGTATTGTTATTTCCATAAGCTCACTTCCTTTTAGCATCACCTTATATTGGCTTCCCACATGTAACATTAATGTTCTCTACTTGACTGAAGATTTCTATGCCTAATAATGCTTTTGGAGAGTTTCTAAACTCTTAACTCTTATCAAAACAAAGCCGCATCAACCTAAATTTATGATTCATTCCAACAAAAAAAAAGAAACTATAATGTCCCTAAAAATACTATTTTCAACTATGAGGCAATTGCAATAGATCTATATCAAAGTTAAAAGTTAGGCAAGCTAATCTAATGCATGTATTCTAACTAGACAGGGTACCAATCCCTAGAAAATCACTAATTGTCCATGTGCTACCCTTATTTTGAGCATTGCATGCATTGAGGCATCATATGTGTCCATAGCCTCCATCCATAATTCCTCTAACTTTTTAATAAGAGGTTGCAAATAGACATCTATATCATTTCCTAGCATTCATTTACTCAGAATGATTATTGAGAGAATGAAAGAAGTTAACTTTATACATATCTAGTTTGGCAAATTGTAAGGTATCAAAATTACTAGCCAGATGCTATAATTTGTGCTCATGGTTCCAAAAGGATTGAAACCATCACTAGCTAGACCTAGGTGAAAACTTCAAGGATCTGAAACAAATTTTGGATGTGTTGCTTCAAACTTCTTCCATGCTTTAGAGTCTCTTGGATGACTTATCAAGCAATAGTTACAATTCATAGTTGCATGTCATCTCATATGCTTAGCCATCTTAATAGACATAAACAACCTTTGCAACCTTTGTTTAAGTGGAAAATAGCGTAAAACTTTTGTAGTTTTTTTTTCACCTATGACTCTTTCCTTCCATCTAGATGTGTGACATCCCTTATATGTTTCCCTATTCTCATCATCTCCCTAATACAACATGCAGTCATTCAACAAGCATATGTCTTTATGTTTGGTGATGGTCTTCTTAGCCTCGTACAAAGAACTTAGGATCTTATGCTCGAAGGCATCCTTCAACAATCCTAAAAACATTTTTATTGCTTTATTAGTCATGCCACACAAGCACTTGATGTGGTATAACTTTATTAGAAAAGATAATTTGGAGTACTTTGTACACCCTTCGTAAAGTTCTTGATTTCCATCATTAAGTAACTCGTAAAACTCAGTAGAAGCTTCATCCACCCTTTCACCTATCACTTCATCATTATTGCTTGCATCTTCATGAGATAAGTTAGGTTCATTGTCACCATATGGATTACCAAGGTTCATTGTCACCATACAGATTACCGAACCCAAACAAATCATTAATCATGTTTTCTATAGGATTTGGAAACTTATATTTTAGGGAGTTTGTATGACATGCGCCATACTAAAGGATGTTTTAAGTCTGCTAGAGGGAGCTTCAAGCTCGTTGCATTTCCCATGCCATACTCTCTTTGTGTAATCAATTGAAAATTGCTTTTGAGTTAATTAGTCATAGGCTTCAGCTCTAATCAACCACTTTTTGAATATACAATTATGAGAGAGACATATTATTCTCCTTCAATAGATTATTGCTTAGATGCAAAATCAAGAAATTTATTTAGTCATTCCTTATACTCATCTATCTTCCTTGACCAACTAATCCATGACTTATCTATATCTAATAGACTAGAACAAAAGGAAGGCACTATAAGAGGTAGTCTGAAACAAACAAAAATAATTGTTAAGTAATTAATAATATACAACAAAATGGTTTCTTAGTTATATAAATATTCAAACATAAATATAAATAATTAAAACTATTAAATAATTACCAATTGCTATGGGTAAAAATCAGCTTTAAAGAATGAGCCCAGCAAAGACTAAGTTACACAGCTCATTGAAGATGCCCAGGGAGAACCACCTCGCTTATCGCTAGAAGGTGACATAATAAGGTCATCATAAGACCGGCTCACTAAGCAGTCGACTGCCCAGCTCGAGCTCGCTATGCTAACAGTGATAACACCAATCTCACTAAGCGATCTGCCATATCGTCCCTGAGCTGAGGAACCCAGCTCGTGAGGACAGACATCTCGCTCGACAAAGCGAAATCACAAGACAAAAATGCTAGTCTATAGCCAATAAAAGGGGCCATCCTGCAGAAAGAAGCATGCAACAACTAAATTGCAGGAGTTTTACTATCTTTCACATTTATTTCTTGATGTAACACAACTGTAGCTTGTAATCATTATATATAACTCTCCCTTCCTCTATAAATAGGAATACATTGTTAGAAGAGGGAGGAGGCTGGAAAACTTGTAAGCAAAAGCTCTACAAAAATCTCTGTTCATATATCAATAAATGCTCCGCCATGGACGTAAGGTCCTGTTCCATCTGGATTTAGCCGAACCATGTTAAAATACCGCTTTACTTTCTCCAGTTCAATCCTTCTACCTCTCCTTTCAATTTCTCGCACTTCGAAAGACAATCTTGGGTCCAAGAATTTATCTTCGTTAGTTGGAGTTTGGGACTCTTTGTGTGAACCAAATTTTAACGTCAACATTTTGGCACTATTTGTGAGGACCCATCTGCTTTCTGAAGTGTCCATTATAGCTCAACAATGGCAAGAGGAAGAACTACTCAAAGTTTAACTACTTCAGTCTTTCAACCAGCGAATGCTCCCATTATGGGGGCTCACTAGCATTCCACTACCATCCTTGGAACTAAAGAGGCGCAAACACCCAGCTAGCCCCAATTGGCACTCAAAAATATAGTAAGAGAGCTAGCTGAAACTATTAAAGAGTACGTAAAAATAAGAAGAAATCATGGCACAGCTTCGGTAGTTCCATAAAGAAGCTCAAAAGGAAACTCATGAAGATCGTGATAATCAGTGACTGAGGGGCTCGCAACGAGCAGAAAGCTCCACCCCTTAGCCTGAAATGCAGAACTTGATAATGGAGGAAGTCCTCCAAAGGCTTAAAAGGCTCGAAGAATGCCTACGGCCTTAAAGCAACCAACCTCACTATGAGGAAAGCTCACCATTTTCTATGGAGATCAAAATGCAGCCTTTCCCACAAAAACTTAAAGTGCCTACGAACTTGCTATATGATGGGAATAGCGACCTAAGTGACCACTTGGATGCGTTCAATATCCAAATGGATCTTCAAACAACTGACCCCCTGGTGAAATGCCATGTCTTTTAGGCCACATTAGAAGGAATACCTCGGGCATGGTTTAGAAACCTCCTAACTTGCAACATCAACAGTTGGGAAGAGTGTCAAAGGAAATTCATTGACCAATACCGAGCATTGAAGAGGTAGTTCATGCCTCCTTGCCATCTTGCAATGATCTTCTAATGCAAGAATGAATCATTGAAAGACTATATAGCCAGATTCAGGCACGAAGCTAACTCTGTGGAAAACCCATCAAAGGAAAGCATCTTAATAGTAATCTCAACAGGACTTCACAAAGATGGAAAGCTGTATAAAAGCCTCTGCAAGTCCCAAGCTCGAGACCTCACTAAATTCTATGAGTGAGCTGCCAAACAAATAAGATGGAAAGAAACCTTCAGAATAAAGGAACCCAAGCAGAAAATGGATGCTAGGGGCCCTACTGTAAGCAAAAAGAGACATGATAAAGGTCATAATCACAACACCACTCCTCAGCTCACAAAGAAGGTAAAGCCCCAATGACATGGAGGTCACTTCAAAAACTACATCATCCTATCAGATACGTAAGATAAAAGTTTTACCGCAGAAAGCACAATGAAGATCTTGGAAGGCCCAAACCAATGAAGGTGTCCACCAAGTCCAGAGATCCAAGCAAATTTTGCACCTATCACAATGAGGCTGGACACACCACTTCAAAAAATTGGGCATTAAAAGATGCCATTGAAGGCCTCATCAGAAGAGGCTGATTACAGGATTACGTGGTAAGGCCATCAGAGCAACAATCTCAATAGGCTCAACAAATCACTAACTAAGAGCCAGAGCCCTCCATCAGAACCATATTCTAATCCTGTAACATTTTCTTAAGATCAATGACAATCTTGAGGATGTGTGAATCATTCTATGTTGA
Source organism: Saraca asoca (assembly GCA_026873985.1). Taxonomy (NCBI): domain Eukaryota; kingdom Viridiplantae; phylum Streptophyta; class Magnoliopsida; order Fabales; family Fabaceae; genus Saraca; species Saraca asoca. The sequence goes on along the minus strand of JANHAO010000451.1, from coordinate 42,315 downwards.
ATCAATGTAATTCATAGCCGATTGGCCAGAAAGCACTACCCAGACAACGAGTTTTCACTCCGCCATTATGAGGATACATCCAGGGGTGAGATGGCATGAGGCTTACCCCATTGATACATCCAGAGCAAATCATTTCCCACAAGCTAGGACCAAAAGTGCAAATTCCCCAACCACTAAGCAACGAGATTGCTACCCTACTGAGCAATAAGATTGTTGTCTCACTGAGCAACAAGATTGCTACCTCGCTGAGCAACAGGATTGCTACAAGACTGAGCAACGAGATTGCTACCTCACTGAGCAACAAGATTGCTGCCTCATTGAACAGTAAGATTGCTACGAGACAGAGCAATGATATTGCTACGAGACTGAACAGCGAGCTTGGTGTGGTATAGACATGCGATCTCACTCAACGATGAGCTATTATCTTACTACCGAAAGCTGCACCAAGGGTGAGACAACACCAAAGCCTACCTCTCGTCCGAGGGTAAGACGACCCCAGAGCCTACCTCACATTCGAGGGTGAGATGGCCCAAGAGCCTACCTCGATGGCACACTCAAATCAAATAGTAGGCAATAAGCCCAGCATGTCATAAAGACACTAAAATAAACTCTGTTGACGGTGAAATCTGGTTCGTATGGAGGACCTAAATTTTAGCCAATGAAAGGGGAGTTTAGGGGACCAATGCTGCTTCTGAAGTGCAAAAGAAGATGAGCTGAGAGGAAAAGGGGATGAGGAGATAACACATTTAATGTGGTTAGGGAAAATCCAGGCGACACCAGACCCTACGTTCACGACTATATTTTTATTGATATGGTGAGTAATGATTCTTACAGAATGTCTCTCTCCTCTTTTTACAATGCCTTCCTATTTATAGGAGGAGGAGGAGTTATGTGCATTAATTACAAGCTATAGTTGTATTACATCAAGTAATAAATGAGAAAGATAGTGAAAAGATTACAATCTGGCTATTTGCAGAATGTAGGCTATGGAGTAGGCCCTTTAGGTTAGCTGTAGGCTTACAATCTGGCGCCGTTTATGATTAGGCGAGGTGTTAGGAATTTTAAGCGAGGAGTCCGAGAATCGCTGTAGCGAAGCAGTGAGCTTTGAGCAGAGCGATCACTGGGACGTTGGGACGTCCTCGTTATGCCACTTTCTAATGGGCATAGCGAGGCTTGTTGGTTCTTCGAGCACCCCGGGCCCGTGAGTTCTTGCGGCCATTTTTCATATACAACATAAGCCCCCCAACTCTTGGTTTGCTCTGTGGATCAGGAGTTGCATGTCTTTTAGGCTTAATTCGTATCTTCAGTCAGTGTCCTTCTTTGACCAAAGTGTCATGTCAAATGTCTTTCCATTCTGCTTTAGGCCATGCTTTCCTCTATTTTTCATTTTTGGTCATTGGCATGGCACTACCGCTCGTTTTGGACCGTTGGATGAAGATTTGGCCAGACTTTGTCTAGATTCTTCAAAGGGCCAAGTGGATCTTTATATAGCCTGGGGTGTTCTTTCATTCATTCCAGAGAAACACAATGGAGGAAACTAAAGAGCCCCCTGTGCTTTGGTGTCTTGGCTTTCGACGATGCTTGCTGAGACATGGATGCCCTGTTGTAGAGTGGCGGGAGACATGGATAGCCTGTTGCACATGGATCCATCATGATACCCATTAGGTAGGATCCTACGGGTTCTCACGATGACTTCTGGCCACCTTATCCAGTCGTCTCTAGTGGCTCTACAACCTGGCCAGCCGGCTACGACTTTTTGATTTGCCCTTGGCCTGGCTCAGGTGGACGCGCTGGAGGGAATAAGCAGGAGGGACTGGGAGTTAATGCCCTTCCTGCAGGTGTGAGCTCGGTGACCGGCCATCTAGTCTTTTGATAGGAATGATCGTGTCAGGTGGTCAAGCTCTCTTTCTTTATTTCTGCATTTCTTCTTTTGATGTAATTTTGCCTCGTTGGCTGAGGTCTTGGTGCCGTAAGAGCTTTTCTCTTCTCCAATGTTGTAATGGATGCTTCATGCATTATTGTATGTAACCTTCAGATAGTTAATGAAAATTTCCTTTTTGGCCAATCGATTGTACTTTACTTTTCTATCTGCTCGACTCGTCATGAGTGAAGGGTCGTATATGAGCTGCACCCGAGGGATTTCACTTGGGACATGAGAGATACATCCACGTGAGGGCTATGGGAAATTCATTCTCATGAGAGCTGCAAGGAGTTCCTACAAAAATTATAATGTTTTCATTTTAAGTTTTCAAAGCCACAAGGTAGGCTCAAAGGCCGTCTCACCCTCAGGCGTTACGAGGTAGGATCAGGGCTGTCTCACCCTCAATTTTATTTTTCAAAGCCATAAGGTAGGCTCAAGGGCCATCTCACCCTTGGGTGTTGCGAGATAGGCTCAGGGCCGTCTCACCCTCGGTTTTGTTTTTCACTTAGCAAGGTGAAAACCATTTGTTGAGGCGATGCTGTAGCGAGGTGAAAACCATTCACTAAGGCAACGTTGTAGCAAGGTGAAAACCATTCACTGAGGTAGATTTGTAGTGAGTTGAAAACCATTCACTAAGGTGATGCTGTAGCGAGGTGGAAACCATTCGCTAAAGCGATGCTGTAGCGAGGTGAAAACCATTCACTGAAGCGATGTTGTAGCGAGGTGAAAACTATTCACTGAGGCAAATTTATAGCGAGGTGAAAACCATTCGCTGAGGTGATGCTATAGCGAGGTGAAAACCATTCACTGAAGTGATGCTGTAGCGAGGTAAAAACCATTCGTTGAGGCAGATTTATAGAGATGGAGTGATGACTCTCTGTTTAGAAAATACTTAGCTAATCGGGAGTTTACATTGATTCAGTACATAGCAGTTGGTACAGTTGAACACTATTGATGTCAGATGAAGATGACAGGATTAGAATATGGTTCTGATGGAGGGCTCAGGCTCCTGGGTGATAACTCGCTGAGCTTGCTGAGCACGTTACCCTGATGAACTTACCACATAATCCTGTAGTCAACCTCTTCTAATGAGGTAATGGCATCTTTTAGTGTCTGACACTCTGAGGTGGTGTGTCCAGCCTCGTTGTGATAAGCACAGAGTTTGCTTTAGTCTCTGGATTTAGCGGGTACCCTTATTGGTCTGGGCTTCCTAAAGTCCTCGTTATGCCTTTCAGCGGCAAAAATTTTGCCCTGTGCATCAGACAGGATGTTGTAGCTCTTGAAGCAGTCTCTGGGCCGCTGAGGTTTTACCTTCTTTGCAAGATGAGAAGTGGGGTCAGTGTGGCTCTCACTACCCCTCTTTTTGCTCGCAAAGGGACCATTATGGCCCGTTCTATGCTTGGGTTGCTCCATTTCAAAGGTTTCTTCCCATCTTATTTGCTTCGACGCCCTATTGTAGAATTCGATGAGGTCTCGAGCAGGGAACTTGTAGAGGCTCCTATATAATTTGCCATCTTTGCGAAGTCCCGCTGAGATAGCTGTTAGAATGCTCTCCTCCGAAGGATTTTCCATGGAGTTGGCCTCATGCCTGAATCAGGCTAGGTAGTCTTTGAGCGACTCGTCCTTGAGCTAAAAAATCATCGCGAGATGGCAAAGAGGTGCAAGTTGCCTCTTTAACGCTCAGTATTGGTTAATAAATTTTCTTTGGCATTCTTCCTAGCCACAGATGCTGCGAACGGGGAGACGCCTGAACCATATTCGAGGCATAGTTCCTAATGTGGCGGGAAAGACGCAGCACTTCACCAGCGGATCAATCGTCTGGAGGTCCATTTGAGTATTGAACGCGTCCAGGTGATCGTTCAGGTCGTTGTTCCCATCATATAGCGGGATAGCAGGCACTTTGAGTTTCTACAGAAGAGGTTACTTCTCGATCTCCAAAGAAAATGGGGAGCCTTTTTCTCAGCAAGGCTGATGGCTTTGAGGCTGTGGATGCTCCTCTAATCGCTCGAGCTTGTGGAGGACTTCCTCCATTGCTGGACGTTGCCCTTCATGCTGAGGGGCAGAGCTTTCCACTTGCTATGAGTCCCCCAGTCACTGGCTATTGTGATCATTGCGAGCTTCTCTTTGAGCTTCATCACGAAGCTGTTGGAGTTACACCATGACTTCTTCTTGTCTCTGGGCATTTTGCACCTGTGCTTGAGCAAGCACCTTGACAGTTTCAGCCAACTCTCTGACTGTGTTTTCAAGCGTTGCACGGGACTGATCGGGCATTTGAGCCTCTTGAGTTTTAGGCACAGCACTATGCTACTGAGGAGTTGGAACAGTAGAGCTTTAAGTCGTTCTTCCTCTGGCCATTGCTGGGCTGCAAAGGAAACTTCAGAAAATAGATGGTCGCCACAGACGGCACAAAAAATATTGACGATGAAATCTGGTTCGTATAGAGGACCCAAATTTCAACCAACGATAGGGGAGTTCAGGGGACCAATGCTACTTCTGAAGTGCGAAAGAAGATGAGCCGAGAGGAAGAGGGGATGAGGAGACAGCACGTTTTACGTGGTTCAGCCAAATTCGGGCGGCACCAGACCCTACGTCCATGATGGTATTTTTATTGATATGGTGAGTAATGATTCTTATAGAATGTCTCTCGCCTCTTTTTATAATGCCTTCCTATTTATAGGAGGAGGAGGAGTTATGTGTATTAATTATAAGTTACAGTTGTATTACATCAAGTAATAAATGAGAAAGATAGTGAAAAGATTACAATCTGACTATTTACAGAATGTAGGCTGTGGAGTAGGCCCTTTAGGCTGGCTGTAAGCTTGCTTCTATCAGCATTTATCGCCTGGCACCATTTATGATTAGGCGAGGCATTGGGCATTTTAAGTGAGGAGTCCGGGAATCATTGTAGCGAAGCAGCGAGCTTTGAGCAAAGTGATCGCTGGGACGTTGGGACGTCCTCATTACGCCGCTTTCTGACGGGCATAGCGAGGCTTGTTAGTTCTTCGAGCACCCTGGGGCCACGAGTTCTTATAGCCATTTTCCATATACAACAAACTTGTTGCAGCTCTCATGCAACCAAGTACCTACAGCTAACATGCGGACACTAAGTCGCAGCTCGTATACAAACTCTCATCAGGCACAGCTCACATGCGACCTGATTGTTACTCATCATGAATCGAGAATCAAGATAACAAAGTGCAGTAGAAAGCTAAAACAACATGGCTAATTGGTCAAAAAGTATTTTATTAATCATCATACATGTACAAGCAAGCAATGCACAAGGCATCTGATACAACTTTCAAAAGCTACATAGAAAAACTTATACACTAAAAAGCCTTAACGAGGTAAGATTACATCAGAAGAAAAAGCAATATAGAAACAAAGGCAAAAGACTGAAAGCTTAATACTACCATTCCGGTAAGAAAGTGGAGAGCCGGCTACAGGGAGGCAAACTCCTACTAGCAAGAAGACCAGCAACTCTACTCCTGCAATCTTCCCATCCCCAGCTAATGGTTCCTCCTAGACCAGACCTAGTGCAATTCAAAAAGGCACCAAGAGCCTGGCCAGTGACGCTTGATTCTATGAAAGGAGCCAGGGAAGATAATCCAAGATCTACATAAGACTCCCCAAGAGCCCGTAAAATGGATCCTATAGCGAAGCCATGTGCAATAGGCTATCCATGCCTCCAAACATTCTGCAACAGGCCATTCTTGTCTCAGCAAGCTTTACTGGAAGCTAAGATAACAAAAGCACAGGGGACTCAACAAACTCCTCCATTAAACTCTTCTGAGAAAAGAAAGAAAACCCTCAGGGTATAAAAAGACCAGCTCGATCCACCAAAAAATCCAGAAGACATCTGGTTAATCCTAATCTCACAGCCCAAAGTAAACAACAGTGTCATGCCAATGGCCAAAAACTGTGAACAAAACAAGGCATGGCCTAAAGTAGAATAAAAAGATAGAAAAGAAACCTGAAATAACAAATCAGGCAAGCATGGACTTTGACCACAGGCAAAGCCTAAAAAAATTGCAACTCCCAGTCCGCAAAGCTAACTAAGAGTTGGGGGGCTTATGTTATGGGTAAAAATCGACTTTAAAGAATGAGCCTAGCAAAGACTAAGTTACATAGCTCGTTGAAGACGCCCAGTGAGAACCACCTCGCTTATCGCTATATGGCAACAAAACGAGGTCATCATAAGATTGACTCACTAAGCAGCCAACCGTCCTGCTTGAGCTCACTATGCTAACAGCGACAGCACCGAGCTCACTAAGTGATCGGCCACATCACCCCCAAGCTGAGGAACCCAGCTCATGAGGATAGACATCTCACTTGACAAAGCGAGATCACGAGACAAAAATGCTAGTCTATAGCTGACAAGAGGGACCACCCCGTAGAAAGAAGCCTATAACAGTCGAATTGTAGGAGTTTTACTATCTTTCACATTTATTTCTTGATGTAACACAACTGTAGCTTGTAATTATTATATGTAACTCTCCCTTTCTCTATAAATAGGAATCCATTGTTAGAAAGGGGAGGAGGCCGGAAAACTTGTAAGCAAAAGCTCTGTAAAAATCTCCTTTCATATATCAATAAAAGCTCCACCATGGACGTAGGGTTTGATTTTGCCCGAATTTAGTCGAACCACGTTAAAATACTGCTTTACTTTCTCTAGTTCGGTCCTTTTACCTCTCCCTTCAATTTCTTGCACTTTAAAAGACAGTCTTGGGTCCAAGAATTCATCTTCGTTAGCTGGAGTTTGGGACTCTTCACGTGAACCAAATTTCAACGTCAACACTGATTAATTCTTAAGTAATTTAAAAATAATAAATAATTATTGACTAGTTAAAATAAGTATCAAACAATTAATAAATCATTATTTAATATTTTAAATCATCATTAAATAATTATTAAGTAATTTAAATGAATAAAATAATTATTAATTAATAAAAATAATTATTTTATGATCATTAGAGAGTTATTACATAATTTAAATAAATAAAAATAATTTAATAAGTAACTAAAATAATTATTAAACAATTAATAAATAATTATTATGCAATTTAATTAAATAAAAATAATTTAATAAATAATTCAAATAATTATTGAACAATTATTAAATAATTATTATGTAATTTAAATAAATAAAAATTATTTCAAAAAACATATCCATACATACTTGCAATCTCCTTAATAAGCTACTTACCACCAATTATATCAACTCTTGCAACTCTAGCTTCATTTGCCCACTTGTAGGACTGTATGACTTGTGAACAATAGGTGCACCAATGTCAAGAGCATAAATCTTGCTTCTGGTCAATGCATCAAATTCTGTATGCACAGAAACAAGTCAACAAGTAAATAATTTAATAGAAAGACAACAAGTAAATAATTTAATAGAAATATAACAAGCAAATAATAAATGATATCAATATTTGATAGCTAAGATACAACACATCAAACTTTATAGAAAAAGAGGTAGCAAAAGGAAAAGGATGAGAGTTGAGAGAGTCTTTAAATAGATATTTATTGGAACAAATAGTATTCAGCACCTTAACCTTAATAACTTGATTAATCTAAATTATACTACAACATCCTCCCTTAATTTAGATTAGTCAGGATTCTTTGCTAGATTAATGAAAGACACATTGTCTAGGTATAAAAGGGCTTCTCATGCTTCATATGCATATACTCTAGTAGTGTTTGAAACTAATTTGCTTGACATGTTGCAGAGGAAGCTACCACATACTCAGCTTCACAAGATGACAATGCAATAATGGATTTTCTTTGAGCACTAATAAAGTCCAAAAACACCTATTATCAAAATAATAAAAATTACCTTAGCAAGTTTCTATTATATGGAAAAAGGAAATTTAAGCTTTTGAGTGATAATGTAGGCCAAAAAAAGAATCATGAAGATACTAGAGAAAGAAATCAAGCAAAAAAGAAGTGAAGCAACAAGTGGTTATGAAGATTTTCTTCAATAGCTTTTAGCAGAAGATGACAATAAAGTGAAAAGGATGGAGTCTCTATGCTAATGGATAGAGAGATTCAAGATAATATATTAACAATGATAATTGTTGGTAAGATTAAACAGACTAGGATTTTCCCATACATTTTAGACCCCAAATACTAATATAGCCTTTCATTAATGGTGAAAATGCTGGACATGACACAATAGCAAGTGTAATGACATGGATAGTCAAGCTTCTCCATGAAAATCAAGAGGTCTTTGATACCCTTTTGGTTAGTCAACCACCTTTACTTTTCTTTTGCTTCCTTTTCAATTTCCTTGTTATATGATTTTTTTTGTCATTTTGCCTTTTATATCTATCTATACCCATATGCTCCTCATCATTAGCTATACTACTAACTTCCTTCCAAATTATATGCAATGTACCTTCATCATTAATACACTAAATACTATAAAGTCAATTGTTGAGCAAGACTTTTCACATAGTTGATGTAGTTTCAAATCTTATAATATATGGTACAATTAATTTTACTAATAAGCCTAAGCATAAAATATAATTTTTGCAGTTAAGTTTAAAATTGATTTATGTTTATAAAAAGTAGTTTGCTTTATATGTAATTGTGTTCTATTTTGTAGCTCTTTGGTCTTAAATAATCCTTTCCTTGAGTTATCAAACAAACTCAACAAGAACACAACCAAGAAAAAAAATGCTTGATAAAATTACTGAATAATCAATTTTCTACATTTGTTCCCCTACAACCCCATGTATCTCATGCAACTTACAAATAATTATGAAAAGAAAAGAAGCTATATCCTAATTTGAACTGTATCAAATGTATACATTCAAAAGTCTCTATGATACTCTATTAGGCATTTCACTTTCAAAAGAATCAATGAATCAATGTTATTACTTCCAAATCCAAAATGGGATATGTCAATTTCCATTTTCCTTTTGATTATGCATAACCTTCAATTCTTATCTAGATTACCTTGCTTGGCAATCTTTTCCCCTTTTTGCACTCCTAGACTTCAACTAAAAATGTACTTTAATTCACATGAGAACCATGTAATAAGGCCAATCCTAAACTAAGTTCAGTGCCACAAAACACTAATTAACAAGGCCAATCCTAAACCAAGTTCTGTAATCTTTTGGCACGATTAAAATTAAGCTTAGAATATTGCTTATAGGTCCTGAAGGAAACTATTATACGCATCAACCTTGGAAGATTGAAACTAAAAGGGAAGAAAGTTGGTTCCTTAATGATAAACTCACCAAGTGCTTATATAACAGCTAGAGGAGACGTAGAGAATTATACTATAGTTCTAAGGGTGGAGATAAATCTAATATGGAGTTATAGATAGGATCAGAATGAAAAGAAAATCACACCTTAAGGAAGAAAAAACAAAACATGCTTACAAACAAATCCCCTATTATTTGTTGTGTTTACAGTTTGCAAAAAACATGGTGTTTCACACGTATTGCATGAAATTAAACCTTCCCCTACATCATTAAAAGGTTTATAAGATGCAATGCTCAAAAAATTCAACTTTCACTTAATATTATTCATGTGCTTCCAATTGCAAGTGAAAGATACCACTGAGAGGGAATAGTGGATATATACAAATTATAAGCAACAAGTAGAACAAACAAGTTGAACCATTAATCTTATACCCTTTAAAGGTTCTTTATTGATGTAAAAATCAAGTAAGGCCATATATATCCTTCCTGTATTTAATTCTTTGCAACAATCAAGTTCTGGTTACTTTTGAATATTGAGGTATAAGAGAAAGTTTTCTTTAACAGTCCAAATGAACCAAAAGGATTATAGTGATGAACATCATATGTAAGTCAAAATTATCGGACAAAGTTATGCTTAATTAAACATTTCATAAAATATAGTAGAATCTTTTCTAAGAAGTTAATGAGAATTATTTTTTTAAAATATAGTTATCAGCTAACATGAGAAACTTGGTCAGTCTTCTCTTAACCTTCTATTTCTTCCTAGTTTTTAGACCTCAATTTGTATTTGTGTGCACAAGGATACATCCATTCACTCAAAAACAAATTTTCACATCACCATAGAAATAATCATAAATTCAATAATTCATGATATTTGGTTTTGACAAAATCTACAAACACTTTTATGCTGCACACAAAATTATTTCCACATGTTTCAGCAAGCTAATGAATTAAATTGTATAAAATTGTAATTATCTAACCCTATGGCCCCTATTCTTTGTATAAAATTGTTTCTTGTGGAATATTTAATAGCTGAGATTTAGCAAAGTAAACAAGCACCTTAGCAATAGCTATGTGTTCGAACATTCTGATAATCCAATTTGTATAATGAATATAGAGCAGTAATTTATCTATAAAGATGGAATTGATAAAATTCTAATGTTCTATGTGCATTCGGTTCTTAGTTGATCAATTTCTATTTTATTATTATATTGACATACATGTAACTAGGTTTATTGGAGAAAAAAAAAGAGCATTCATCAAGTCATTAATGCCAAACATTAACACATTCAAAATTTTGCAAATGTTTAAAACCACTCTCTTGAAGTGAGTTGATAAATGAGAGAGGAAAACAAATAGGAAAATCATTTATGTTGTAGGATAAATGAAAAAGGCAAAATTATAGAAATCTTACCTTCAATTGATCAGGTGAGCAATCAGTGATCATAGATAAGGTGAAATCATAGGATTTCCAATTTTGCTTACAATGGCGAGAGTTTAATGGTACATAGTTTAATTTGGGAATTTTGAATAGCGATGGTTATTACTTAACTGCTGCTAAGAGTTGCAAAATCTAAATAAATTATAATGTTTAAAACAGCCACCACTATCCTTGTTTTTAAAGGCAGTTTGCCAATCTGCCTTCAATTAATCATCCCTGTTTAGTGCAATTTTTTTGTAATGACATGTAATATCCCATGATAAAATAAATTAAAAATAAGTCAAAAAGTTTAGTCCTTTTTAATATTTTTAAGGTGGGGTATTTTAGAAATTAAAGTAAGTAAGCCAATGAAACTTCAAAAAGAAATCCCCAATACTATTACACTTGAAATCATTATATATTTTTTAGTTTTTATTCATGTATTCCATATTTTGAAATATGTCATTTTATTGCATATCCATGCCTGCTCTTTCAACCTAATATTCTTAAGGCACTTTCCTTTGTATGATTTTGGTCAAGAAGTTAGACAAATTTGATACATTAATTAAATTAATAAATTAATATGACTTGCCAAATTAATAAAATCAATACAGTATATCGGTTAATTTTTTTACTCAACTTTCATATTATTATCAAATTAAACACCGCTCATAATCTCAGTAACATATTATAGTTAAAACTTTGCTTTATATATTATTTTAAATCTATATCGTGTACAAAAATCTAAATCATGCCTATGATAGATCGAAAATGAAGGATCCATTTGTAAGTACAATAATAGTGGCTTTTAATATTCTCGAGGCATTTATTTTATCAGAATTTAACCATAAAGTTAGAAGAATTTGACTCTAAATATATTAAGCCTCTTAATTCATTTTAATAAAATTTTCTTTAAATTTTTTTAAGCTAAATAAAATCAGAAAATTTTAGTATTGTTTCGGCATTAATTAAATGGTATTCCCTTCAAAAGAAAAATGAATTTTTCTTACATTATAATTTTTCTTGATTTCAAAATTTGAAATTTTCGTGAGAATAAGTTTTTTTATTTATTGCTTAATTATTGTTATTGTAAATGTATTAGCATGTCTCAAAAATCAATTATTTTTTTAATCACTCATACTTGTTTAAGTCATATATCACTTTTGATATTATGTAAAAAAGGATGTGATATATATAAAATATATATAAATAAAAATTTTAAAAAAAGAGTAAATAAATAAATTATATCACAAACCAATCAATTTTTAATGAAAGATAGTATTAGAAAAAAAAAGGTAACCATTTTACAAATAGACATCATAAGATGTTAATACCTTCCCTACATGTAGTTAACCCTCGAACCCAAACTCTAAATCACATAGATCTTATTTTGGTGTTCAAATCACAATGCTAAAAATGATTAATGGCAACTCCTTTTATTGGTTCAATTCCTACACATTTTAAACTTACATCTCTTGCCTTTAATCCCACGCCATAGTCTCATTATTTATGTGCGAGGTCTGCCCATTCACATCATGCATCACCACCAAGGAAGTTGCAGTAGCTTCGTGACTCCACTGGGGACTAATCAGAGTTTAGCCATCATGTTTTATTTGTTATCTTTTATAGTTTTCCTTTGGACTCATTATCGTTCATCCACTTACTAATTTCTTTTTTATTTTTTTTACATGTTTTTAATTGATTTATTTGGTATGATTTGTGATGATTTAGTGTGTAAGTTCTCTCTCACACATTGTGCACAATCACTTACGCATAAGTTCCTAACCCCGAGCTTTTAAAAACCTTATAGGATTAGTTAGGGGTGAAGTAATGATGTCTTTGTGAGATCATTAGTCTCCGTATAAGCTAATGAAACACCCCCACTCAAATTAAACCGTTTCATTAAAAGCTTATCATGGGTGAAGATTGGGGTTCTTACTAGCCTTGCAATGGTGAAAGTAAGAATGATTTAGGAACCTTCGATCATTAGGTACTAGAAGTCAAAATTAACACTAATTAAGGCACCCTAGGCACACTTGTTACCTGCTTGAACATATGAAAGAACACTCCATTCCTATTTTTTTTTATTTTCAATATATATAGGATATGAAACTTCACTTCTAAAAATTATACAATGGCCTTATATGATTAACGTAATTTACCTTTATTTAAATTCTCAAATGTAGAGTCATAATTATAAATGAAGTACACTCGAAGAAGGATTGAAAATATAATTGTGTTTAGAATTTGTAAATGGTCTATTCTATTTCTTAAAAAAAATTCCATAGCCTATTATGTTTGGTGTTTTTTTCATTTTCCCATATTCATAGCAATTTATTAACATTTTTTGTTCTGTTCTTTGTGTGTCTTGCATTCATGATTCAATCATGCACAAATATTACTAGAAGGTCACTATATCCACTATTTTACACTAGAAACATAGAAAAGGGTTAGACTTTAGTTGGGTATATGGTAGGGCTTGACAATCAATTAAAGGTAATGCAAGATCCAGAAAGTACCTAATAAGAGAAGGGGGATTGCATTAACAAAAGGAAAATTGTCCAGTTGTCTAAAATCAAGAAGGTTGACTTTGAATAGAATGACCTAAAAATTTTGACACAAGTTTGGCTCTATATGGAGAAGAAAGATAAATTCCAAGCTAAGTATGGAAATCTAGCATATATTTTATTTGTCTCAGTTGACACACTTATGCTAAAGGTCATGTTGCATTTTTTAGAACCATCCTATTATTGCTTCATATTTAATCTGCATGACATGACCCCAACCATTGAAAAGTATAATGAGTTGCTTGAAATAAGAAATGTAGTGAAGAGAAAGTGCACTTTTGAGATTGAAAAGGAGCTAAAAAACAATTGTCGAAGTTAATGGGAGTCAAAACATGTGAATTGGACAAATGTATTAAAGAGAAAGGTGATAACTATTACTAGTCATCTAATTACTTGATGAAATTCATTCATAAGCATATTATCAGTGAACAAGGGCAAGCCATGCTAGCTCTAGCTATCTATGGACTGATTTTGTTTCCCAAAATAAAAGGGTACATTAATTATCACGTGATTGAGCTATTTGAGAAAACCCAGCGTAATGTCAATTCTGTCCTAACAAGTTTGGCAGAAATAATTAGGTCCCTCAACCATTGTAAGATGGAAGGAAAAGGTAGGTTTTATGGATGTGCACTACTGTTAGCAATATGGATGATTAGCCACCTCCCTAACTTGAGTTATTTTCAATATTCTATGATTGAATTCAAGTCACATATTTATTCAAACAAGAATCTTTTGCAAGAATTCAATGTTGCAAAATAGCCATGTAAGACACCCACGAGAAGTCAATGGATCAATTACTTTAAAGAGATGAGAAAAGTCTTATCAAGAGCTCCATGGATGCATCATGTGCCAATCTTGTATAGATGTGGGGAGTGACAATTGTCGGGACCAACAAAAATAATGTTGAATCACCTATGCTAGTAGTATTAGGGAGTTAGGTCATCTCTAGAAGGACTAGTGATCCATTTGTGTGTGTCATAGCATGAATTGGGAGGTTTAAAATGGAGTTAAATTGAAGGAAAATAGAAAACACAAGTTCGGTAGTAAAAAAGTGTAGAAATGATACAACCAATCTAAGGGATAATCATTACTCCTCCAAATAGATTTATCACAGACCACTAAACATGCATTCAGTTTCAATTAATTGCCTAGCCTAGAAGTATCCAGAACCCCTATAATAGTCGTCAAATCCTTTACTAGATTACCACGTAGGATTTAGCTTAGCATAATTAGTAGAAATAAGTAACCTTATTCCTAGAGCCATATGCAAGTAAGCTTGAAAACCAAAATTTAACTAGGCTAAGCAATTAAACAAACACCTTTGGTTCACACTGAAACCTTGCTTCTCATGTGAAAAACACTGAACTACCAGCCAATATTCAATATTAAATTTAGCTAGATTTATTAATTAAACTCAAATCAATTGGAGTGTGCTACCCTTAGACCTAGTAACAAATTAGTTAGCCTTCAATGGATGTCATGAAAATGGAGAGAGAAAACCAAAAAGAGCTAAAAAGTCTAATTGTAAAGAGTTAACAAAGAATGCCTAATCTCTTTAGGGTTTAGCTATTTATATCTCCTAACTCTCACTAAGCCTTATGGGCTACCTTATAAGCTCATAATGAATCAGGTCTTATTGCAATTAAAGCCTCTAAATTATATTTACAAACCTAAACACAAAACTAATCCTCTACAAAATAAAACATTGGTTTGACTTAAGCCTCTATGTTAAGTTTCAAAACTATGTAGTTTTGCTAATTTTAAAGTTTGATAAGGTTGGACCTTGGACCTCTAGGCTTTATTTTGACCTTATTTGACCCATTGAAGCTTCAATTGTGATCCAATCATTGTGACAAGGTCAATCTGGATAAAAACATTAGGATGACTTCACAGCCAATTTTGAGACTTCAAATGGTAGAACTAGGCTTTAGCCTTAACATAAAAGTTTTAGAGCTTTCTCTTAACTTTCCAACTATTGATGGTGAAATTTGATTCAGGACCAAACTCCAGTCAACCGTATAGTTCTTGTTACCTCAAGTTGTAATCTGGATGAAAAATGTAGCAAATGGAAGCAGACAGCAAGAAGAAGATGAATAACAGCAAGAACACAAGATTTTTTAATGTGGCTCAGCCAAAGACCTCCTTGAGACCCCTACATCCACGGTAATGTTATTATCTAGAATGTTTGTTGAGTGAATAGTATTTTACAAAGAGCTCTCTACTGGCAGAGTTTCTGCTAATGTTTTTTCCTCTTTCCTTTTACAATGGTTCCAGCCTCCCATTTATAGAAGCATAGAAAGGTACAAATGTAATTTGATAAATTGTAAATATTTTACATCATGTAATAAATGTATTTGACTATTTGGCCTCCTACACGTTGGCTTCTACAGACTGTAGATTGTCTTTTATAGATTACTTTCTGCGGATGGGCCCTACAAGTTGATATTGGCTGTGAAAGAGTCGGAGCTTTCCTCTGGGACTGAGAGCTAGAACTGGGACCTAGCTATTGCGAGCTAGGAGCTAGCTGCTGTAGTGAGCTGGAGCTTTCATGTGAGGCCATCCGCTACTTAAATGACTTAGACCCTTCCAACTAGACTTGGGCTTTTGCTAACCTACTTCACATGGTACCAAAAAATGCCTATAACATAAGCCCCTTAACTCTCAGTTTGCTCTACGGATTGGGAGTTATAGTTTGCTGGCAAAAGCTCAATATGTTATGCTATCATGAATAAGTTCCTACAAATCACAACTAAATTAACATTAGAAAAAGCGAATGCCCAATAATTCGATTGACTTCGAGAACAAATATTAATAAATCATGTGATTTAACATAAATGGACTTCCAGCTAGTAAATTATGATTCAAAAACATATGTGGCATATTGAATGGCCAATGGAGGTTACACAGATGCATAATGATCAAGGTGTTTGGAGTGTCGATGGGGTTCCCAGTGGAGTTCGACCCAAACATAGCTTTGCTTTAGAAAAGTGCCTCGTAGGAGAGGGTGGCCAGAGTCGATTAGGTGCGATTTAACCATCGCACTCGTGCCTAGAGGTATTGTCCCGTTTAGGCAATTGCCTTGGGATTTTGTCCCCTCGAACTCGACTGGGCATGCCTCAATCATCATATGAAGGTGCCTCAGCCTGTTTAAGTTTGGATGTGTAGTGGGTGCATCTATGCGACCTACCTGGGCACCCGATAATGCAGCTTTAGCCTTGAAAAAGGAAGTAAAAATTAGCTGTGATAAAATATTTAATGCAAGGATAAGAAATTATATCTAACTTGTTCAAACAGATAAGGAATAATAGCTTAGCTTATTCAAATATGAGCCATGATTTTGCCAGAGCTGATATGGCAAGATCTTTGCATCATCCCTTTTAGGCTAATAGACTAGGAAATATTCCAACATTGTGAGTCTGACATGAACTCAAGAAGTGATAATGCAAGCAATCGCCATAACTTGAAACAAGTTTTTTTTTGTTTTGGGATAGAGTTTGCAGAGACCGAAGGAGCAAATCGGAGGTCATTAGAGTGCATTCATCTCACGATGTCGTCTTCAACTCGTAGATACCTTGAACTACATTGAATTCAAGCTGCAGAGTAATATATACTGCCAAAGGCATTCTCGGCTTCATGATTGGTTTGCAAACTTTAAAAGGCTTTTGAAATGTCCCTTCCCCTATGTTCCCTTCTACATAACGGAGTGCTGCAGCTACTTTTTCATGAAGGCTAGCACACTCTCCATAGACGTGTGAGTTCAACTTCACACTATCGTGGCTGGTGATCATCAGTTGCATTCTATGCATATTACTGCATGAGCTCATCGTTAAAGTGCTCTTGTTGTATGGCGAGGTACGAGCTGAATACCAGGCCTAGGCATTACATGGTCATTGGTATGAGCTTGCCACCGAGCCTAGTTTTTGCATGGTTGTTGGGTGAGCTCTATTGCTGGTTCAAGTTGAACCTAACTTCATTTTATGGCTATCATGAGTTCACAATTGAAGTGAGCCATGGCAGGTTGCTATTGTGAGCTTACCATTGTGCGAACTACTGCATGGCCACAAACTCTGAGTTGTTGCATAGCCAACCTCGTCATTATGCAAACTGCAACATGGCTGTGAGCTCTGAGTTACTGCATGGTTCAACTTATGATGCTATCTTGTCGCCAATGGTCTACATGGTTACTGCATGAGATTCCTATTGGCCAAAGACATTGCATAATTGCTGGACAAACCCATCATCCCAATTACTACTATGCAAACTCAACTGCATTGCATGGTTAATATGTAAGTACATTATTGAAGAATTTTGCTGTATGGTGGCATCGGGCTGTTGCATGTTTAAAGCATGAGCCTATCAATAAACTACGCTGCTTCATGGCTTCTGTGCTCACTTGTCCAAAAGTAGATCGATGCTGAGAATGAGCCCCCCTCATGGGCTTAAGACCTTAATGGGCTAGCCTCATGGCAATTTTTGTGGCTATGGAAGGCTTGGGAGCATCCAGACTTGCGGTCGATTCTATGGTTACTGGTTGTGATTATCTTAGAACTGGCTTGCTACCACCGCCAGCAGAAACTAGAGCTTTGATGCAGCAGTTGATGGACAAGGGACACCAACATTTCAGCCTCAGGAAACAAAGGCATGCGTGAATGGAGACTAGTATGAAAAAAATAGAGTTCCAAGAGTTTTCATAGATGTTATTTCAAATTTAAGTCACTGGAAGCTAAATGATCAAGGCTATTTGAATTCTATTATTACATCTTCCTGTAGTGGTGGTTTTTCCTCTGATTATCATGGTTGAACAGAAAATCAACCAGAGTGTAGATGAGGCCCTCCTTCTAGTGCCAAAATGTTGACGGTGAAGTTTGGTTCAAGGCCAAACTCCAGTCAACCATACAGTACTTGTTACCTCAAGTTGCAATCTAGCTAAAAAATGTAGCAAATGGAAGCAAATAGCAAGAAGAAGATGAAGGACAACAAGAACATAAGATTTTTTAATATGGTTTAGCCAAAGTCCTCCTTAGGACCTCTATGTCCATGGTAATGTTATTATCTGGAATGTTTGCTGGGTGAATAGTATTTTACAGAGAGCTCTCTACTGGCAAAGTTTCTACTAATGTTTTTTCCTCTCTCCCTTTACAATGGTTCTAGCCCCCCATTTATAAAAGCATGGAGGGGTACAAATGTAATTTGACAAACTATAAATATGTTACATCAAGTAATAAATGTATTTAACTATTTGGCCTCCTATAAGTTGGCTTCTACAAACTGCAGACTGTCTTTTGTAGATTACTTTCTACGGATAGGCCCGCAAGTCGATATTGGCTACGAAAGAGTTGGAGCTTTCCTCCGGGACTGAGAGCTAGAGGTAGGAGCTAGCTATTGCAAGCTGGAAGCTAGCTGTTGTGAGCTAGGAGCTAGCTAAGGTAGTGGGCTGGAGCTTTTATGTAAGGCCATCAACGACTTGAATGGCCTAGACCCTTCTAGCTGGACTTGGGCTTTTGCCATCCCACTTCACATGGTACTAGAAAACGCCTATAACACCAACCATATAAAGATTAACCTAATCCAACATCTAAAGCACAAGTTATAGCCCAAAACTTGAAATAGTATTAGAAATCCAGCATTAAATAATTAATTCAATTAGGCTCCAAATGATAACAAAATCACAAAATAAGGCCAATTCACTAAATTAAGCTCAATTAATATCCTAAAAGACATAGTATGAGAGGAAATAAATATGGAAACATTTTTCTCATTAGGGAGAAACCTTGGTTCCCATTCATTGGCCTTTGAGGTGTAACAAGTTATGTGTCTACTATGGTCGAAAGACAATTAGGGTCTAAGCAGTTTATTTTGATAGCCCATGGATTATCAAACATAGAGTTTTCCTATAAAGATAAAGCTGTAACCAAAAGGTCAAAGAGGTAATTGAGGCATGGAAATCCATGTGATGTGTGAAAGCTAGCTTATATAATAATGCAACCACCACTAGCTACATGTTATGGTAATCTAATAGAGGTAAGGGTTTTATCACTCCTAACATACACTGTCCCAAACCACCATTGCATGTGTTTAATAAACTAATTGATTCTTAACTCAAAGTAAAGGCAAGATATAAGGTGATGTGTCATCATTTGTGCAAGAATCACACTTTATTGGTCATTAAGAACAAGAAGTTATCATCTAAGAAGGACGTGTGGGTTGGTAAAGCTACTCAAGTTGAAAAAATGGTGCAATAATTGTAAAAAGACAAAAATGAATAAGCTTCCAAATGTCATATCCTGAAACCAAAAGGTTCAAAGAAAAGTGCCAAGCTCAAAAAGGTTAGTGTGAGAAAAGACTATAAGTATTTATTACTTCAATCAGACTTGTAATGCCTAAACTAACAATTGGTTATTTATTAGGATAAAATTCAACGATTAACACAGCACAACACTTTATTGCAAGATGACAGCTATTGATATCAAAGAAGTGCATAATTTGAAAAAAAAATGTAATGATTTTCAACAACAATTGAATAAACTAATTGAAAATGCCTGAATGATCACTAAAACGCTGAAAAAAGAGTAAAAGAGGCCGTGAGGTTGAAGCAAGCCTTCCACCAAGTAAGACATAGAGATTCCTAGCTGATGTTTCCAAAGACTTAGTGTACTTAAGTAGATATACTAAAAGTTTGAAAGTTGACTTTATTGGTAATAGTAATATGCTTTTGTAATAAATGGACAATCCATGTTTCTTTTAAGAACTAGTATGGAATGAATGTCCTTTTAGCAAGATTGATTCACATCACAATGTCCATACATTTCTTGTTTTCTCACCTTTTATAATTTTATTTTTTAACACACATTTAGATTTAAGTCATGTTTAATACAAGGTATTGCATCATAGCTCACTTCAAAAAATGAATTTTACTACCATGACACTTATACAGGACCTGTTCTCAAGCAAGGGTCATGGATGAACAAGAGATGGTTTAAGAGGAAATGAGAAAAGACATTAATGAACTAAAGGAACAATGAGGGCTCTAATTAAAGATATATTGTAAACTCTTTAGGGGAATGTATATACTCCTTTAATTATTGTAAACTCTTTAAATTTGACAAGATTGTAAAGAATTGTTTTGTATCCAGAAAAATTGTAAACAATTAATCAATAAATATGTAGAATATAGAATTAATAATTATGTAGTAAGAATGTAAATGTAGAAGTAGAAAAATAAAGATTCAATGCACAGGATTTTTAAAGTGGTTCAACTTAAATTGAAATCGTAATTCAAGTCTACTCCACTAGATAATCTTCAACTAGATTACCTCTTTTATTATCAAAACATCAAGATTAAAAATAGGCTCCTGAGATGCCAATTTAAACACAAGAATTACAACAGGGATCTTACTAACCTAGAAGATCTTAACTTGGCTCTTCCAAACCTAAAATGACAAGAATTTCTATAGGCTTTTGCTAACCTATACAAGATTTCTATCAACCTAGAAACCTCCAAAGAAAATACAATATAAGAAAAGATAAAGGTAAAGTAAGAAATATAATATCAAAAAGTTTGAAATGAAATTTCAAATAGCTAATGTAAATTCTACAAAAGTTTGATTCAAAAACTCTTGATTTGATTTGGAAATCTTGTTAGGTAGAGAGAAATTTGATTTAACTCATTTGCTCTATGATTTTCGAACTTGAAGAAGATAGAAAGATATGAAATCGTATTAAAAATTGAAGGTGGTTAGGGATTTTATAACTACTGTAGTTGACTGTAACAGAATAACTAACTTTCAATTTGTGAATTGATTCAAAGTAAAATCCCAACCTTTGGTTTAAAAAAATTTCTTTATGAATCGATTGATAAATTGATTCATATAGATTTTTCAATATGAATCGGTTAGTGAATTGATTCAAAAAATATAAAATCATTTTTATAAAATTTGTACTTTATGAAAAAAAATTGTTTTAAAAAAATATTGGATTTTTTGCCTTTTTCAAGTGGTTTGTATCTACCTCATTATAAAAATATTTGTTTAAATCAAATTTCATTCGAATTCACTTACAAAAGATCCTATAAAAATAAAATAATTGCTAAACCTAATTTTGATCTTTTGAATCACTTATGTGTGTGTGTATATATATATATATATTAAACTTGCAAAACAAATTGAAATAAACAATGAAATATATTGTTAAATAGTAATGTAAATAATTTAGATTAAAATTATTTTTTAACAACAAAACCCAAAAAAATATAGATAGGATAACCTAGGCTAACAACCTCCCCTTTTTTTATGGTACAAATAATTTTATATGAGGTTTAAAGTTTAATCAAAAATAGTAAATTTTAAAAAAAAAATTATATTTTCTTTGATTTTGAAAATTTCTCCCCCTTTTTAATTAAAAATAATATCTCATTTAAAATTTAAGAGTTTTTACTTTGAGATATCTAAAATTTATGGGATTTTATTTGAAAATTTCATATTTCTCCCCCTTTTGGCACATCAAAAAGTAATAATGTATAGTATCAAAAATATGTACCAAAATATAATAAAAGAGAGTAGAATACAGTATCAGGATTTAATTAATATTTACATGTCAACTTTCAAAATTAAAAAATCATATATCAACTTGAATCAAAATAAAATCTAGAATTTGAATAGCCGAATAAAATTTGAATTAAGATGCAATATCCATAAAAAAATAACATCCATGAAAATATCAACAAAAGTCAAATTACATCACAACATTATAACATAGTCTGAAAAACATAATAACAACAGTAACAAGACATGGGAATAGGTTCATAGGATACAGATATCAAATAGTAAAACAAGCACAAAAATAACTACTCAGCTGGAGATGAATCTATCCTTTGTAGTTCTTCATCTTCATCCTATTGTTGGAGTCGTTGTCTGATCTCTTGAACTTGAATTTCAAGTGATTTAAGCCTTTGGTTGATTTCATTGTCTCTTTTACAGCTTTCTTCTTCCATCTAAGATATTCTTTCTTCCAAAAGATCAAACCACATTTCTTGATTATTTGATATTTTGTTCATTTGAACTGACATATGTTTGTGCAATCTTTCTATCATTTTAGCTAATCTAGCTTTAGCTTCACTTAATATCCCAACTGAGCTTGTAGCTTATCCAACTTGTTGGGTAGGTTTAGATTTTTCCTTGATCGATTTCCCTTGCCCATTTTCTTTCAAACCCATCTTGTGTAAATGTGATATAGTAATAATTGTGGTTGCATTTGGTGATGCAATAAGAATTTTATCAGAAAGTTTTATTTTGAATTTGGTAAAGAAAGGAGTAAGGATCATGCCATAAGGAAGAAAACCAATATCTATTCTCTTGGAACATTTAGCAATGTATTTCAAAATATAATATGGAAAATTGAAATCCAATTGGTTTTTAATAATCCACATTAAAAATAATTTATCTTCCACTATTTGTGTTAAAATTGTAATCCTTGGCAAAATTATTTTGCACAAAGCATAATATAGAATCCTGTCTTCAGGAGATAAGCCAATTATAAGCAATTTCCCACTTCCATCTTTTGGTGTGGAGTAAGAAAATAGCATTCTAACAACTAGTTCCTTATTATATTTAGGAAAAGATCCTATAGTAAGCTCTGGTGGTGTGTTATCCATACCAAATTCATTAGCAAATAGTTCAGAATCATAACCATATGTTTATGCATCACATAGCAAGATAATTTTTCATCAACATTAGCTAGATTGGCATAAAATATTTTTACTAACCTAGGATAGCCTATTCCTTTGAAGGTCAAAATTTTTCTAGCTTATATTTTGCTAACAGTTCATGCAAATGGGTAGTTTTCAGCAATTGATCATTAAAACATTTTAAAGGCTCAATTTTCCTATTTTCAAGAGAGAGATAGGCTGCATACTCATTGGATAATTTGAAGAATGATTCTTCATCTGTTGATTGAGTAGCCTTTATTGGTGATTTGTACTTACACTTTGCTGTGAGTTTGATCATCTTTACCATTTGTGTTAAAATTTTTGAAAATTTTGAAGTCTCTGAACCTAGGGTTTTTTAGGCTTTGATTTGGATCTTTCTTATTTTGGATGTTTTTTGTGAAATCAATTAATCTAAAAGATTTAAAATTATGTTTCAAATGTTTCTATAAAAGAAAATTGGGTAAAAGAGTGTTAGGAAACGATATTTAAGGGATTTTTTGAGAGAGAGAATATAAGAGTTTCGACAAAGGGTCTGAGAAATACACTGTGAAATGAGTTCAGCATCGATTCAAGTATATATAGTATTATGCCTTGAATCAATTTATGAATCAATTGAAAGAGCAAAATTTTGATAATGAACTGATTTGGGTTTAAATTTACTTAGTAAAATTCATAGGGGAATTAATTCATAAATGAATGGATTTTCAATGAATCAATTAAGGAATCGATTCATCCAGAAGTTCTTGGAAAATTTTAGAAATTTAAGTCTTCTTGAGGCTTTGTAAAATCCACTGAATTAATTGAAGAATCGATTCTTAGTGTGTATTACTCGAGAAGTGAATTGATTACAGAATTTATTCAAAAACTCATGAAAATCCTGGATAAATATGAACCTATTATTGAATCGATTCAGGAAATCCTGAGTTTAGTTTTTCTAAGTTTTTGTTTTCCTAAGGGTTTTCCTTGTTATTCAAATACTCAGTTAGTATCTTAAATCACTTGAAATCTCAAATTCTCTCCATGTACCTACAAAACAAACTTAGCAAAATCTCCAATGCTTAAGTTAGTAATTACAATATACAAATCAAATATGAAAAGAAGAAAATAAAAATTTGCTAAAGATTATAGGGGGTTTATCAATGTTTATCTTGTGATGAGTGCAACTCTACCCCATATCATGAGTTACTTTCTTTTCTCTCACACAAATTTGCAAGGCTAAAATTAAGTTTGCTTGGCTGGTACCCAGTAAGTTTTAGGTCCAAACTTGTTAGTAGACACAACAAAAAGTTTCTTAATAGAAGATGATTTTGGTAACCACACAAGTTTCTCATTTGATTTTAACAAATATATTCCATTCCTAAATGGACAGTCTCTGATATGATGTCCTTGATGATTACAATAATAACAAGTGATATAAGTAGGATTCCATCTCTTAGATTTTTTATACTATTGTTGTTTAGATCCTAAGCCAACTTATTTTTGGAAACTTTTCTGATTTTCCAAAATGCCATTCAATTTCTCATTGCTTTCAGCAAATCCTTGTAAAACCTTATTCGATTTTTCTATTTCTAGCTGATAGGACTCACAATGTTCACATGCTTTGGTTTCACTTACTAATTTTTCAGCTGAAACATTCAAGTCAGCATTTTCTTTTTCAATTTTCTTCACCAAATGCTCATTCTAACTCTTTAATTTCTTTATCTCCTAATTGACTTTGGTCAATGCTTTATAAATCTTTTCATACAAGTCATCAGAATCATTATCATTTATATCATCTATTTGATTGCAAGAATCACTATTAGTATCATTAACATAGGAACCACAGAAGAATGAAGGATACTACTGAACCTATGAACTTTCATTATGTTTTGCCATAAGATAGTGTTATTTTTCCTTTTTACAATCTATTTGAGTACTACCACTATTGGTGATCTCCAGAGTGTCTAAGATCTCTTTTGCTATACTACACTCAGAAATTTTTTGAAATCCATTAGTAGATAGTGAGTTAATAACAATCCATTTTACCTTGGAGGCAAGAAGGTGTTTCCTTCTTTCTTCATCAGACCATAACATTCTAGACTTAGACTATAAACTTCCATTAACAAATATTTTAGGAGATTCATAACCTGTCTCAAGAATTTCTAATATGTCAATATCTAAAGCCTTAATTAAAATTTTGATTTTATACTTCCAGAAAGCAAAATTTTCAAAATCAAAAGTAGGTGGACTATTCAGGGATGTACACTCTGAGAACATAGTCAAATTAGAATCTATATTCTTGTGAAAGAAAAAGAGTATCAAGAGCCAAAGCTCAAATACCAATTGAGGGTCCCAATTAAAGGTATATTATAGATCTTGGATCTTACCCTTATTCCTTTAAGGGAATTTATATACTCCTTTAATTATTGTAAACTCTTTAAATTTGACAAGATTGTAAAGAATTATTTTGTATCCAGAAAAATTGTGGACAATTAATCAATAAATGTGCAAAATATAGAATTAACAATTATGTAGTAAGAATGTAAATCCAGAAATAGAAAAATAAACATTCAATGCACAAGGTTTTTAAAGTGGTTCAACTTGAATTAAAACTACAATTCAATTATACTCTATTGGATAATCTTCAACCAGATTACCTTTTTTATTATCAAAACATCAAGATTAAAAACAAGCTCCTGAAATGCCAGTTTAAGAACAAGAATTACAATAGGGATCTTGCTAACCTAGAAGATTTTAACTTGGCTTTTCCAAACCTAAAACCATAAGAATTTCTATAGGTTGTTGCTAACCTATACAAGATTTCTATCAACCTAGAAACCTTAAAAGAAAATTCAATATAAGAAAAGATAAAGGTAAAGTAAAAAATACAATACGAAAATGTTTGAAATGAAATTTCAAATAGCTAATGTGAATTCTATAGAAGTTTGATTCAAAAACTCTTGATTTGATTTGGAAATCTTGTAAGGTAGAGAGAAATTTGATTCAACTCTTTTGCTCTATGATTTTCAAACTTGAAGAAGATAGAAAGATATGAAATCTTATTAAAAACTGAAGGTGGTTAGGGATTTTATAATTACTATAACTGACTGTAATAAAATAATGAACTTTCAATTTATAAATCGATTATTGAATTGATTCGAGTAAAATCCCAATCTTCAATTTAAATTTTTTTTCATGAATCAATTGATAAATCAATTCGTATAGATTTTTCAACACGAATTGATTAATGAATTGATTCAGAAAATATAAAATTATTTTTATAAAATATGTAATTTATGAAAAAAAATTTGTTTTAAAAAAATATTTGATTTTTTGCTTTCTTCAAGTAGTTTGTATCTACTCATTATAAAAGTATTTATTTGAATCAAATTTCATTCGAATTCACTTATAAAAGATCCTATAAAAATAAAATAATTACTAAACCTAATTTTAATCTTTTGAATCACTTATATATATATATATTGAACCTGCAAAACAAATTGAAATAAATAGTGAAATATATTGTCAAATAGTAATGTAAATGATTTAGATTAAAATTATTTTTCAACATCAAAACCAAGAAATATATAGCTAGGGTAACCTAGGCTAACAAACAACTTGCAAGGATTACAAGGTTTTTAACTGAGAAAGCCATTAATTATAAAGAACCCTATTCAAATAATCAAATTCAACATCAGGATATTCCTTCGCCTAAAGACCCTAAATTTCCTCATGGTTTTACTCCTCATGACACAAACCGAACTCCACCTGAGGGCAATTCGACATCATTCAATCCTCAAACATTTTTGTATCACCCCCAAGGTTCCAATATCAATATCCCAGCTCACCTTCTATTTCACAACACTGGGGGGACCCCACAATTCACCTAAAAACCATGATCCAAAAGTTATACAAGATTCAAATGATGGCTTCAAGAACAAAGGGAAGTTAGAAGTTTTAGAAAAATAACTACAAGTGATAGAAGGGAATAATAGATATGGGATTATAGATACAGTAAACTATGCCTAATACTTGATGCAGTTATTCCTCCTAAATTCAAAGTACCTGAGTTTGAAAAGTTTAATAAGTTTGCTTACCAAATGAATCACCTGAGTTCATATTGTCAAAAGATGATATCTTATGCTAATGATGACAAACTTTTTATTCATTTCTTTCAAGATAGCTTGACTGGTGGTAGCTTCTAGATGGTACACAAAGCTTGACCATAATAAGGTTTGATATTGGAAAGACCTTGTTGATGCTTTTTTGAGCCAATATCATTACAATATTGATATGGCTCCTAACAAAATACAACTCCAGAGCATGGAGAAGAAGACCATTGAAACATTTAAGAAGTATGCTTAATCATGGAGAGATTTAGCTACTCAAGTACATCCACATCTTTCTAACAAAGAGATAATGTCCATATTCATTGCTAGTGTCCACATTCATTACCACTCTTCGTGCACCTTTCTATGACTAGATGATTGCTAATGCATCATCAAACTTCTCTAACATCATTACCATTGGAGAAAGAATTGAGCATGTGGTCAAAGTGGGTAAAATTGTTGATAATTCTATTAATGCAATAGGTGTAAAAAGGCCTATGGTCAATAAGAAAAAGGAAGGCGAGGTGTATGCCACCAACTATGAAAAGCAAGAAATAAAACCATAGCAACCAAAGCCCAATCAACCCTCTTCCATTCAACCTTTTCAATCACAATTTATGCAATACCCATATGTTGTTCCACTTCACAATTTCCATGTGCCAAGCCTTATGCCACATCACCCCATTTCCTTCAAACACTAACCATAAGAGCTCTCTCTCCAATACCATGACCCATAAACCAAAATTCTTATCAAAATGGTAGCCTAAGAAAAGATCGTAATGACTAAGAAAGAAAACTTTTCTAGTATGATCTTATCCCAATATCCTACACTTAGCTCTTCCTAAAACTCCTTCAAAATGGAAAGGTTGATTTAATCCCAATGAAGCACACGGAATCTCTTTACCCAAGGTAATACAACCCGAAGGCCTAATGTGACCATCACATTGAAGCTATAAGTCACTCTATTGAGAATTGTATAGCCTTTAAAAGTAAAATTCAATCTCTACTTGATGCCAAATGGTTAAGCTTCAAGGGAATGATAGAAACGTCTAATGTGCATCACAGCCCTCTGCCAAACCATGATAATTTAAGGGTGAATGATTAAAAAGGGGCCAAAAGAAATTATTAAGTGGAAGGTGTTTGAAGTGAAGATGCAACTAAAATTTATTTTTAAAGCCCTCCTTAACATGGAATTTCTACAATTTCAACATACAAATCCAAAGATCTAGGCCAAGATTATGGCAACAA
This sequence comes from Saraca asoca, assembly GCA_026873985.1. Lineage (NCBI taxonomy): Eukaryota > Viridiplantae > Streptophyta > Magnoliopsida > Fabales > Fabaceae > Saraca > Saraca asoca. The sequence continues at coordinate 14,157 of JANHAO010000451.1, read as the reverse complement.
ATGGTATGTGAGTTCCATAAAGGCAAAGAAAGACATACCATTGAAAGATGCATAAAATTTAAAAGGTTACTTTAAAAGTTGATGGATGAGCAACTTGTCAAATAGGCTCTGCAGTTAGAGAAGACCAATTAAATGTGATTAAAGGAAGTGATGTGGCCAGTGGCACTCAAATCTCTCACTTTTCCCCTAATGCATTAGTAATCTACTACAATTGAAACATAACTTTGACACCTCCTCAAGTGCCTACTTCCTATACTTTAGAACCTATCAAAATTCAAGTACCCAGGCGTCCCTTATAAGAAGACAAATGAAATGCCATGGAACTATACTTGTCAAGTTCTTCCAGAAAGCAAACATGCCCCTATTGTGACAACACCCAATTGCACATTAACTTCAAATATTACTAATGTATCTGGTACTAGCAGCATTACTTGCAGTGGTCATTGTTATAGTCCTGAAAAGTTGGAATGGAGAATGAAAGAACTAGATAGATAAAGAAAAGGGAAAAAAAAGATAATAGAGGAAATTATCATGGAAGAAGGAAAAAATGACCTTAAGACATATAAGAAAAATGTGTCCAAGGAGGAAGCTTGTGAATTCTTGAAACTCATTAAGCAAAGTGTTTACAAAGTAATTAAACAACTGAATCATACACTTGCCCAAATTTCATTGTTGTCATTATTTTTTAGCACTGAGCCGCATTGGCAAGTATTAATAAAGGTTCTAAATCAAGCTCAAGTCTGTCACGATATATCCCTTGAAAAGTTTAATGGTATTATTGGCAACATCAGGCTGATAATTATCTTACATTCATTGATGATAAGATACCATATGTAGGAATAGGGCACAACAAGGCACTTCACATCTCTGTACAATGCAAAGGCCACACTATAGCAAGGGTTCTTGTAGACAATAGCTCTTCACTAAATGTGATGCCATAATCATCTTTGTTCAAGTTCCTAGTCAATAGATCCTACATGAAACCTACACTTTGATAGTGAGAGCCCTTGATGGCACAAGAAGAAAGATTATTGGTGACATCGAACTCCTAATTCAAATCATCTCAAATATCTTCAATATATTGTTCCAAGTGATAGACATCACGCTAGCCTACAATTATCTACTCGGGTGACCTTAAATTCATTAAGCAGGGTGGTACCATCCACCCTATACCAAAAAGTGAAATTCATAATAGAAAATAAATTTATGGTTGTATCAAAAGAAGAAGATTTGCTCATCACAAAACTAACATCTACTCCATATATCAAGGTCACAAAAGAGGCTTTTACAAGCATATTCCATACTTTTGAGATTATTAATACTTCTTATATCTGAGAAGGAGCTCAAATCCCAAAGCCACATCTACCCATAGCACCTATGATAATGGCCAAGGTCATGTTGGAAGATAGGTTTAAACCAAGAAATGGATTAGGGAAATATGGGCAAGGGCAAAAGGAACCTCCAAAACTTCTCAGAATTGATAAAAAGTTTGGATTGGGATACAAGCCTACAAGAACAGATAGGATGACAGTTGCCATTGAAAAGAAGGAAAGAAGAATGGCACACCTGGAAAATTAAGAGCTAAAAGATGAAAGGGTTCGCATATGTGACATTAGAAAAAGCTTTTGAAGCATAGGAATCACCTTCCCTAACCAAATTTGGCAATTGTGGATAGACTTTCCACTTCTAAAAATGTTAGTTTGGTATGCCCTTACTCCCTAAACTTCATACTCAACAATTGAGATATCTTCAGGTTTCCCCGTTGTCATAAAATTTCATTCAGAGCAATTCTATACTACCACTACTTAAGGCTCCACCCAAAGCCTTAGGATGTTATCTATAACATGTACTCACATGTTTCATTCCAATGTCCACCTCAAATAAAAATGCATGTTTGGTTTCTATCATTTATGCTTTCATTCATATATTTGTTTATTTATTGTTGTTTTTGTTTTGTTGTTCCTATTTCATTATTTCCATTCCTTAAATTGCATTGTATATCTGTTTACCTAATCCTTTTTTTTCTTTCCTATGTATTTTCATTAAATTTAGGTTTCAAAGTGATTCATTTGAGAATGATAATGTTATAACCCTGTATGTAACTTTGATCATCCTATTGATTATGGTGAGATTGAAGAAGAAGGGGAGATTGACTAGTCTACAAAACTTTTGAGGCTTGCTAAGGAAGAGGAGAAAGAGATTCAACCTCATGAAGAATCAGTGGAGATAATTGATCTAGGCATAGAGGAAGAAAAAAAAGAATTCAATATTGGTATTTCGATGAGAAAAGATGTACGGGAAGGCTTGATCAAGCTCCTTTATGAAAATAAGGATATATTTGCTTGGTCAAACCAAGATATGTCAAGATTGGCCACAAATATAGTTATCCATAAGTTGCCATTAAAACTATAATGTAAGCTTGTGAAGTAAAAGTTAAGGCCCATGAGGCCTGATATGTCTCTAAAAATCAGAAAAGAGATTAAAAAGCAATTTAATGCCAATTTCCTTATAGCCACCAAATATCAAGAGTGGGTTGCCAATATTGTTCTAATACCTAAGAAAGATGGAAAAGTTTGGATGTACATGGATTATTGAGATTTAAATAAATCAAACGTTAAGGATGATTTTTTGTTGCTAAATATCAATGTCCTTGTCAATAATATTGTTAGGAATTCAATATCTTCCTTTATGAACTATTTTTTTTGGGCATAATCAAGTCAAGATGGATCCTAAGGATATAGAGAAAACCACCTTCATCACCCTATAGGGCACTTTTTGTTACAAAGTAATGCCTTTTGAGTTGAAAAATGCCAAGGCAACCTATCAAATAGTAATGGTGACTCTACTTCATGATATGATGCATAAAGAAGTAGAAGTCTATGTTGATAATATGATCACCAATTCAAAAAGTGAAAAAGATCATATTATTGATTTATGGAAACCTTTTAAAAGGCTAAGAAAGATTTAACTTCAACTAAGCCCTACAAAATACATCTTTGGAGTAAGGTCAAGAAAGCCATTGGGGTTCATGGTTAGTCACAATGGAATAGAAGTTAATCCTGGAAAGGTTTATGCTATTTTGGAGATGTCAATACCATGCATGAAGAAATAAGTTTAAGGTTTCTTAAGGAGGTTGAATTACATTGCTAAGTTCATATCCCAATTAACAGCTACTTGTGATTCATTACTCAAGTTTTTGTGTGAGAATCAAACCATGGAATGGAATGAGAAATGCCAAGAAGAATTCAAAAAAAAAATTAAGCAATATTTGCGAAAACCTTCAATCTTGGTATCACCGTCACTCGAAAAACCCCTTATTATGTACTTAAGCATTCTTGAAGAGTCTATGGGTTGTGTACTAAGGCAACATGATGAATTAGGAAGAAAAGAACAAGAAACATACTATTTAAGTAAGAAGTTCACAAGCTATGAGTCAAAATACTCTTTCTTAGAGCATACTTGTTATGCCTTGGCATAGGCTGTTCATCACTTGAGGCAATACATGTTGTGTTATACTATATGGCTAGTATCAAAGATGGATCCAATCAAGTATGTCTTCAAAAACTACCCTAATAGGAAGAATTACTCGATGGTAAGTGTCGTTGTCTAAATACGACATAGTTTACATCACCCAAAAAGCAATAAAGGGAAGTATGCTTGCCGACTTTCTAGCTAATTAGCCTGTTAAAGACTATGGCTCTATGTAATGTGAGTTTCCAAATGAAGCCATAATGACATTATTCAATAATAATGAATCACCCAAAGATGAGGAATAAACGTTGTTTGGTGCCATTTTAATTTCTCTTAAGGAGAAAACCATCCTATTTACAACCAAGTTGTGCTTGGATTGTACGAATAATATGGTTGAATATGAGGTATGTGTCATGGGTATACAAGTCATGTTAGATTTAGAGATCAAGGTCTTAAAACTGTATAAAGATTATGCACTAGTAATCCACCAACTGAGAGGAGATTGGGAAACCTAAGATGCCAAGTTGATTCCATATCATAGACAAATGATGAAGTTGTTAGAATATTTCATAGAAATCACTTTCCATCATATTCTAAGTAAAGATAATCAAATCCCTGATACACTGGTGACATTATCCTCTATGCTTAAAGTAAATGGGAACAATTAGACGTATGTTATCAAGATCAAAAACTAAAATTTGCAAGCTTATTACTTAAGTGTTGAAGAAGAGCTTGATGGGAAACCTTGGTATCATGATGTCAGGTAATACATAAAATGCAAGGAATATCCAAAAAGGCCTCAACAAATGATAAGAGAACTATAAGGAGAATGTTCATGGACTTCTTTTTGAATAAAGAAATACTATATAAAAGGAATCACAATACTATTTTGATAAGATGTGTTAATGTGATTGAAGTGAGAAAGATTGCTAAAAAAGTACATGAAGGTTTTTGTTCAACACATTCGAATGGACATGCTATGGCAAGAAGAATTTTGAGAGTAGGCTACTTTTGGATGACAATGGAGAGTGACTACATCAATCATGTGAGAAAATGTCACAAGTGTCAAATTTATGCCAAGAAAATTCATACTCCTTTTATATCACTAAATGTCCTATCTGCGCCATGCCCTTTCTTGATATGGGGCCTTGATGTCATAGGTCCAATTGAACCAAAGGCTTCAAATAAACATTGATTTATCCTCATAACTATTGACTACTTCACTAAGTGGGTTTAAAGCCACCTCCTATCCTAGCATGACTTGAAATGTCATTCAAAAATTCATAAAAAGGGATATTATATGTCATTACAATTTGCCAAAAAGAATTGTGACTAATAATGCCACAAATTTCAATAATAAGATGATGATAGAGACATGTGAACAATTTAAGATAAAGCATCACAATTCAATGTCATATCATTCCAAAATGAATGAAGCAATAGAAGCAGTCAATAAGAACTTTAAAAGGATCATCTAAAAGATGATAATAATATATAAAGATTGGCATGAGATAATTCCATTTGCTCTCTGTGACTATCGAACCTCTGTTCACATTTTTATGGGAGCCATTCCATTTGTTTAGTATATGGCATGGAGGTTATGCTTCCTATTGAGGTTGAAATTCCTTCGTTAAGGGTTTTAATAAAGGCACAGCTAGAAGAGGAAAAATGGGTCCAAGCACGGTATGATTAATTGAATCTCATTGAAGAAAAAATATTGACAATTTGTGCCATGAACAGCTTTACCAAAAAAGGCTAATAAGAGATTATGCTAAGAAAGTGCATCATTGCCCATTTAAGGAAGGGGACTTGGTATTGAAAATGATACTTCTAACTTAAAAGGATGGTTGTGGTACATGGATGCCTAATTATGAAAGACCTTTCATTGTGAAAAGATCTTCTTCTAGATGAGTTTTAATCCTCATGAAGATGGATAGGGATAAATTGCTATAACGTATCAATGTGGGATAAAGTGAAAAAGTATTATGCATGAACCATGTTCGCTTTGCATTTGATTTGCCTAGGAAGTTCATAACACGACAGATATCAGAGCATTTCAATATTTACTACACTAATCAATAGGTGTTCAAATGCATAGGGGCACGTAGCACTGGTTTTTCTTAGGCTTGTCACTAAAATAACTAAAAGTTTCCTATTCTATCAATTTTTGAGAATCCCATTATATATCTTCTTCACTGTCCAAATGATATTCCAATTTCTTGGAAACTTGTGGCAATTTTATTCTCATTATACTTTTAATATGATGATCATGGTTAACTCCTTCAACCATTATTTGATAAGAAATTGATCATGCATTTTTATGAAAAGTGTTTCTCTGGAATATCAAAAGAAAAATGTTATTTGCATGCATCCAAGTGTAAGTAAAAATTACTCTGGTAAAATAAAAAGATAATAGGGGATAGTTTGACCATCCCAAGATATCACAATAAGGTGGTGCAAGATTTACCATGTTTCAAATAAAATCAGTGATAATTAAAGGATAAAAAAGTTGAGATACTAGAACTTTATTGGCCAACAATAAAAGTTAACATTATTCATTTATGACACTATTGAGGAAGTTCTTGTATGAGGTGAAAATGAAGAATATTAAAAAAGAAAAAAGAAAATTGGTTTATTTAACTTGAAATATGCATCACATCCTGCATCATGTTCACTTATATGTTGTGTTTTTCTAAATGCACCAATCTTCCAGTTGTTAACTTAAACCCAACATTAGCAGGTCGAGCTTGTAAAAAGCAAGTCTTTTCCTTTTAGTTATTAAATCAAACCCAATATTGATTGGTCAAGCCTATGAAAAGCAAGTCTTTTACTTTTAGTTATTAAATCGAACCCAACATTAATGGGTCAAGCCTGTGAAAAGCAAGTTTTTTACTTTTAGTTGTTAAATTGAACCCAATATTAGCTGATTAAGCCTATGAAAAGCAAGTCTTTTACTTTTAATTGTTAAATCAAACTCAGCATTGGCAGGTTGAGTCTGTGAAAAGTAGGTCTTTTACTTTTGTGGTTAGATCAATGCCAACATTGGCAGGTCGAGCCTATGAAAAACAAGTTTTTTACTTTTTGTTAAATCAAACCCAATATTGGTGGGTCAAACCTAAGAAAAATAGGTCTTTTACTTATTAAATTAGGCCCAACATCAGCGGGTTGAGCCTATAAAAAGTAAATCTTCTATTTTAAGTTGTTAAATTAAACATAACATTGGTGGGTCAAGCTTGTAAAAAGTAGGCCTTTTACTTTCTAGATAAATTTAGCCAACTATGAGAAATTCAAAAAAAAAATGGGAAGCTTTTTACTCTTTCATTTTACAATCTTCTATTCAAACGTGTGTTGCTAACTTATGAGATTTCATGCTCTTTCTAGAAAATTAGTATCTACACCTTTACCCACCTTCTAATAATGGAAGGATAAGTAAAGGAAGTGGCTATAGATACCCGTTGTTGTCCGAATTTAACATGTTTTATAAGCAATTGGCACCAAACTTTTGAATCAAAGATTAATTTTTGTTTCTTTGTTATTTTAATAAGAGTAAAAATTATAAAAATATTACACATGAGTAACCTTCTTTTTTTTTAATAAGCTGATTATAAAAATACTAAAAAAAATTAGTAAGTAAGATTACTGTATTTTATACAAAGAAAATATATAAGACAAAAAAAATTTCAACTCAGAATGCTCAGTTTGCATTTTGCAAGCCTCTATTCCTATCTACTTATTTCTTAAGCGAAGAAAATTTCCCAAAGCAAATTTCCTTGTATAGCTTAACCTTTCCCAAAATAAGAGAGTAACCTAAAATCCAATGGTAATTGATGAATAATCTATAAACCAAAGGAAATAACTTACAACCAAGAGAAATCAAGTAAAAACTAGATCAAAAAAGTACAAATTTTTTTGAATAAATGGAAGGCTATCAAATAAGACAAGGGGAAACAAAAAAAAAACTTATTTTCATTTTCTCTCAAAGGAAAAAAAGTGATCAATAGTAAAATACCTATATCTTCAAATCTCATAGCAAATCCATTGATATATTTCTTTCATCTTTCTTCATCCTCATATTTGCACATAGCATTTTTTTCACTATTATTTCTCTTTTGGCTTTTGTTTACCTAATTGCACTCTAGATATAGTAGAAATATCAAAATTAAAAATGAGCGTGTTGTTCAAGAAACATTTGTCCAAAGATACCTACAAAGAGGAAAACCAAGCTAGTGGAAGAAAGAGATAAATTTGAAACAAGAAAGAAGAGAAAGTTAAAAATCAAACATTTAATCTCAATATCAAAGTAGAAAATACTGATGATTAACCTTAGAAATATGGGAATGTACTTCTCTTTATTTAGTATCCAAGCTTGATCGTTCTTAATCTATTAGTTGTTGATTTGTAAAATAAAAAAAAAAGTCAAAAAGGGAGAGGAAGGTGCAAAGGAATAAGAAGCCATCTTTTTATTGGGAATTATAAAGGTTAAGTCTTAACCTTTGTTTGATAAGAAGGTCGAGATGGCCTCTGATTCTTTGCCTCTATTTTTTTCTATTATTTTTTATCTTTTTATATATATTTCTTGGACCAGTGACTCTATCACCATCCTTGTTTCTTATCTTTTCATTTTATTTATTCATTTATTTATTTTTCTTTCTTTCCTGTGACTTTTTTCTCTTCTCTTTCTTCTTTTCTTTGATTGGATTGCTGCATTATCTTACTTCACTTGTTTTTCCCTCAAATATGATTTGTCTTGTCTCTGCCTTGTGACTTTGTTTTTTTTTTTTCAACATGCAAACATTCTATATATGTATTTGTTATTATTTATTATTTTAAATTATTGATACATTGATCTTGTTTATGTATTTCTATGTTTAACTTATATATATATATATATATTCATCTTATGATTTATTTTGTTGTTACAAATAGATTACTTCAATGCATCATAATTGTCATTTACATTTTCACATGTAATATCCTATGACAGAATTAAACTAAAAATAAGCCAAAAAGTTTAATCCTTTTTAGTATTTTGGAGGTAATAGGTATTTTAGGAGTTAAAGTGGATGAGCCAGTGAAACTTCAAAAAGAAATGCCCAATACTATTATGAGTGAAATCATTATATATTTTAGTTTTTATTTTTTTGCTCTAAATTTTGAAATATGTCATTTTATTGCATATTCACGTGCACTCTTTCAACCTAAAAATAATAAACTTTTGCCAATGATAGATAAAAGTTAGGAAGTCCGATTGTAAATGCAATAAATACAACTTTTGATATTCTTAAGGCACTTTCCTTCGTACTATTTTGGCCATGAAGTTAGACAAATTTGATAGATAATTGAATTAATAAATTAATATGACCTGCCAAATTAATAAAATCTATACAATATATTGGTAAATTATTTTTTTTACTTAACTTTTTTATTATTATCAAATTAAACACTACTCATAATCTCAATAATACATTATAGTTAAACTTTGTTTCATACATTATTTCAATATTCTCAAGGCACTTATCTTTTCAAAATTTGACCATGAAGTTAGAAGAAATTGACCTTGAATATATTAAACCTCTTAATTCATTTTAATTAACTTTTCCTTAAATTTTTTAAGCTAAATAAAATTGAAAAATATTAGTATGGTTTTGGCATTAATCAAGTGGTATCCTCTTTATAGAATAAATAAATTTTCTTACACTATAATTTTTCTTGATTCCAAAATTTGAAATTTTTATGAGAGTAAGTTTTTTTTTTCTTTACAGCTTAATTATCGTTGTTGTAAATGTATTAGCATGCCCTAAAAATCAATGATTTTTTCAATCATTCATACTCGGTTAAGTTATATATCACTTTTAATATTATGAAACAAGATGAATATTTAAAATATATATATAAATAAGTATTCTCTAAAAAAGTAAATAAATAAATTATATCACAAACTAATTAATTTTTTATGAAAGATAACATTAGGAAAAATAGATAACTGTTTTACAAATGGTCATCATAGGGTGCTAATACCTTCCTTACACATAATTAACCTTCAAATCTGAACTCTAAATTATGTAGACCTTATTTTGGTGTTTCAATTATACTACTAAAAAGACTAGTGGTGACTCCTTTTATTGATTCAAATTAATACATATTTTAAACTTGCATCTCACGTCTTTAATATCACACCATAATCTCATTATTTATGTGCATGGCCCACCCATCAACATCGTGCCAGGTTGTTGCAACATAATGTATAGTCCAATAATAACACGTGTCATTACTTCAACTTAATAGGAAAAAAGTAATTACAATTTCCAATATCTTGAAAAGCTAGCCAATAGTCTCGCGTGAACAATGACAAATTTATGAGGGCCAGGGATGGCCTTACCCCACAATATGATTTGACTTTGTATACTTTGTGTAAAATTTAAGGTCAAATGCAGTGTTTGTTTCTTTCTAGCCCTTCCATAATTTTTTATTTTATTTTCTTTGACTTTTGACTATTAGAAAGGTTATAAGATATCTTTTTCTTCAATATTCTAAAGTTCATAAGTCATTATCTACTTGTATTTGCACTACTATATAATTTTTGGTATAAGATTATACTATTTATATTTTACATGTCATTACCATGAATCATCTACGCCAAATCTAGAACCACATAATAATTTATTATAAATCAAAATAAGAAATTGTTACTTCTCATACCATCAATTATTTTTGTAACAGTCACATCATAAAAGTATACAATATACTTTGAAAATAAATTCTTCCCCTACTTCTTCATGGTCAACCAAAAGACAAACTTCAATGGAGCAATAAATCATGATCTTATGGAGTTTATAGGGGATTTGACAAGTAAATAGTTCAACACATAATTGACTCACCTCACATTGGGGTTGTCAATTATATGCCTACACCAAACCAAAACATCACATCTAATACATTGGGTCTTAAGCCTAAAAGGTGCAACCCAATCAATTGGATCACATATATTTAGATTTTCAGATTATATTTGGACACACATTTGACTCATTTTCATAAAACAAAATCCTGATCAATTGATGCCCAATAATTATAAAAATATTCTAACATTTTCCCGCTTAGGAAAACATTGATTGGGTTTTATATATTTTGTAAAATCATTTTGAAAACAACTCTTAGGTTGATCAAGCAACTAAAGTGCCACTAAATCTATCATAGCCCAATAAACACCTCAAAAAAAATGATCCAATCAATGAAACAAATTAACTCAAAACTATGGATAAGAAATATACTATTTAATCATATACATCATCCATAATTGCATAAGCTAGTTATTCCATAAATATGATCACATAGATATAACAGTGTAGTTACACATATAGCATAGTCAAGTGATATATCTATACTTTTATGTAAAAGTCCTTATTGTGGTCTTTCTCATGAAAGTCACCATGAAACAATCAACATCTCAAAAAGAGATAACTACAGTTAATTATATAGTGAGAACTAGAACTAGATTCTCAATAAATTTCCCATGAGGTGACAACTGCAGCAACTTTCTCCTAAGATAGTAATAACAATATATCTCTAAAGAGATACAAATAATTTCTCACAAAACCACATTATCTTTACTAAGACAACAACATTAATCTCAAGATTTAATTCCAAAATAAATTAATTGTGCCAAATGACACAATTTTCCATTATGTGCACATGAATAAAATATACAAGTCTAATGAGCAAATGCAATAGCATCTTTCTCACAAAAGATGATTATTTTCACAAGAAAACATATATATCCTTAGATATTTCATAAAAGTGTTAACTTAAGCTACTCCATATCAATAACATTATTTCTAACATGATGCATTAATTACACTTAATGCACATAAAATTATAATCACTAGCCTATGTCTACCTAACAGAAGCACAAATATAACTTTGAATTTTCTCCTACTTGACCTATCACATCAAAGGATAAAAAATATGCTTTATGTGATTGGTCAAAATATGTACTTTTAATCCTTCACAACTTCTCCTTTAATAAAATAAAGTTATTGTTGACGTCGGATTTTGGTTATGCTCCAAACTCCGACTAATGGGGGGATTCTTAGGGATCTCAAGCATGTTTCTGGTTCAGAGACAAAGGGAATGACCAAAGATGAGGAGGGAGGATGAAAGAGTAGAAGGGAAGACACCAGATTTAATGTGGTTCGGCCAAATCCGGATCTTTCTGGACCCTATGTCCACGGTATGTATGATATACTAACAGGAGATTACAATTGGATGGCTCTCTATTGTGACGGAGCTCTCACATATCTAATTGATGTCTCTCTTCCTTCCTCCTTACAAGGTCTTCCCTTTATAGAAGGAGGAAGGAGACATGTATTAATTACAAGCTATAGTGGTGTTACATCAAGTAATAAATAGAAAAGATAGTTACAGGCTACAATCTAGCTGCTGTAGTATGTAGGTTACGGAGGTGAGGCCCTCCTGTCAGTTATAGGCTTTTACCTAGTAACCGTTGCCTAGTGCTATCTCTGCCATGCGGATAATTTAGTACTTTTATGCTGGGATCCTGGCTTGAGGTGCTGGTGAAGCGACGAGGAGGCGAGCTCTGTACTACTACAAAGGGCAGCGACCTTTTGCAAGGAGATTGATCACTCTTGTAAGTGCTTTACTAGGCCAATAGTCAACAAGGTGCAATTCGCTGGGAAGGAGCCCGCTGGGGAGGAGCTCGCTGAAGCGCTTCCGGTGATTCCGAGTCCGTTGCCTCGTCTTGAGCCGATTCTCATATACAACAGTTATTAAACTTTCTTATAACAACTTTGACAATCAATGAATCTAATTAGCATTTTGGAGTTTATGAATAAAATAGAAACTTTCATATTATTCAAGAAAACTAAGTTATAAGCTATTATCAAGTATAGAGAGAGAATTAATATTAACCATTTCAATTAGCCTTATAATAAAGGTAAACAAGATTAATAATGCATCAAACATTTTAATTCAATCCACCAAAATTAGAATAACCCAAAAAAATCAACTTAAATGTGTAATTAAAACAAACATAAATGCCAAGGTCCAAACAAATGATATCATAGCACCAAGCTATCAAATTATTTGAAAGTAAATCATAACACTCCCAACTCCACAAGCCTCTAGCATACCATCTCATAAAATTTAAGGCATAATTTTCAAGAAAACTTTTATATATAGTTAAGTTTATGCTTGAACTTATTCTCAGACCCCAAATAAATAACACAAAATATCAATATTATGATATATATATAAGGCTAAATTCAAACTTAATTAAACATATCGAAAGTATTATGAAAGAATTTACTAGTCAAGCTCCTACAATTCCTTAGAATCATAAAACAACATATTAGAGATGTTTATGATAAAACTATAATCCCTAAAACAAAAGGCACCAAGCCGTCAAACAATATCTCACAATATTTTGTTCAATATGTTTCATGTCGTAGTTTAAAATTCTTACGTCAATTTCATTAAAAAAAAGAATCATTTAAGAAATTTAAACTACAAGCCATGCTTTTTAACATAACACTATCATTATGCATATACACTACATCACATATAGGTTATCATCATGATATATAAGCAATAATGTAAAGCTTCATACATGCAACATTTTAGCTCCATTCATAATAAGTAGGACTATAATCCCTAATACAAAAGGCATCTAGCCATCAAACAATATCTCATAATATTTTGTTCAATACGTTCATGCCGTAGTTTAAAATTCTTACGTTAATTTCAATAAAAAAAATCATTTAAGAAATTTAAACTACAAACCATGCATTTTACCATAACACTATCATTGTGCATATACATGGCATTACATATAGGTTATCATGCATGATAAATGAGCAATAATTTAAAGTTTCATACATGCAACATTTTAGCTCCATTCATAATAAGTAGAACTATCAAAAGTATCATTCACTTAATCATAAATCTTTATAAATCTAGACAAGACTAATAATAAATTGTAAATTATTTTGACTTTGATCAACCATTGTTAGTAATTATAAATAATATAATTGGTCTAAACAAGATAAATTTAAAAGAGCATATATCATGATCTCCAAGGTCATATAAAAAATTGTGAAACTTCATAATTCATATATTTTGGTTCAGAAAAAGCATTAATTAAAACTTCATGCTCTTCTAAGAAAAATATTAAAAAATGATCTTTCACAAATACTTCAATATATTATATAATACAAAAGGTATTTACAAGTAATTTTAAGGACATCAAGAACATTTGCATATGATAAAATTTCAAATTATGTACTCCCACAAATGCCAATATCCTTAAAATGAATTAGTGTATATCTCTACAAATGACCATTTAACATAACCATGGTAACATTGTGAGTGTGTACATCCACAAAGGATAGAATTAAAATTTTTAATTTTCATAACTATCCCAAAATATTGAAGTAATAATTTGAAATTTTCAAGACTAAAATCTATGAAAAACAAATATAGCCTTCTCAAAATAATTAAAAGAATGCAAATTCTTACAAACAATTTAAAAAAATAAATAAGAAAATCTCACAAATCATATAGTTTCTCACATATTCTTTTTCTCATGACTGAAAAGAGAGAGAGAGAGAGAGAGAGAGAGAGAGAGAGAGAGAGAGAGAGAGAGAGAGAGAGAGAGAGAGAGAGAGAGAGAGA
>JANHAO010000450.1:0-42822 GCA_026873985.1 Saraca asoca | reverse complement strand
CTTTATAGTTCCTCATGGATAGAGTCACGTTTGACTTAGTCAAAGCATAACCTTTCATGTAAAAGACATCTCACAATCTCAAGTCAAAGGATCAATCATGCGACCATCACTTAGAGATTAACTGATGATGTAGCTCTATACAGTATCTCCAAACGGGTCAGACAAGATCACAATTATCAGTTACGTTTCTCCAAACTAATTGAGTCGTGTCCACGTATGTATTTTGATGCAACTCACTTCCATCTCAGCCTGTGAGGATGACTGCCATCAAATGAGGAATGCCACATCGTCTAGTCTCAACATATCATGATAGCCCAGGTATTAGATCTCAACTAGTGTCATTTTGATGCAGAAGTTATCTATTTAAAATCTCTCTCACAATCCCATAACCCTTTATAGGATTGATCAGATGGACTTCTCACTATGAACTTCATTTTAATTATGCATAAATCATAAATATGATCATAATATGTAATATAAGATGAATGTTCAACCTTTAATATCTAAATCAACAGACTGTTTAGTCATAGATGCAATAGAGCCCAATCAAATTGACTCTATACGACTAATTTCACCTTATACACTTGTGCCAGATGTGAGCTATCTCATAGTCCTTTTTTGCAAGGTCTAGCTCCATTTTCATCCTATCATCATTTTGAGCCACATCATATTGTGTGATGTCGGCATTAGTGCCAATCTTAATGGGGATGAGAGCCTCATAATTATAGGTCAAAATAAATGAAGTATACCTTATCTCATTTTAAGGGATTGTCCTATATGCCTATAAGACACTATGAAGCTCTTTAACCTATTTCTCTTTAGAGCTTTCTATGCCTTTCTTTAGTCTATCCAAGATGATGTGATTGACCAGCTTAAGTTAGCCCTTTGTTTATGGATGTTCCACAGAGGAGAACATTTGAATTATATAAACATTTTGGTGGAAATTGGCAAAAGCGGCACTTGTGAATTGGGTGCTATTATCAGAGATGAGGATGCTTGTAATGCCGAACCTATATAAAATAGATTTTCACACAAATTTTTCAATGTTTTTTGTGTAATTGCCACTAAGGGTTCTACCTATATCCATTTAGAAAAGTAATACGATGAATATTTAAAACTTTAGTTAGCCTAAAGTGACTAGGAATAGGTTGAGGAAATCAATTCCCTATATGGAGAAAGGCTATACTAAGGTGATTGAGTGGAGTTTGGTAGGTGGGCGACAACTCACTTTGGCGAACATTTGGCACTTGGAGACTTACTTATGTATTCCTTGGTGTCTTTTTTTGTGGTTGGGGAAAAGTATTCATTGAAGATTGCTTTCTAAGTAAGCGTAGATGCAGCAATATGGCTTCTGCAAATTCCTTTACAGAGTTTTTAAAGAACATAGTTTTCTTCATGGTCATAGAGACATCGCTATATTAGGAAGGATAAAGCTCTTTTATAGAATTACCTACCAAAGAGATAATATAGTGCTAATTAGCTGATTATTTTCTTAGATTCCTCTTTCCTAGAAGAGAGTTGGCCGTGTTTTATATATGACACTATAGGATTTATCCAACATAATGATTTGTCACTATACCTGACTTCATCATTTTCTACGGTTACCTTAGAGAGTGTTTCTCATCTGACTATCCTATTATTAATGGTAGCTTTAGCTTTGGTGAGCTTAGATAATGTATTTGCTATCATTTTTGGAATGGGGGACTTTACCCAATTCACTTTACTTGAAGTCATTTAAAAGGCATTTAGCTTTCTTAGCATACTTGATTAATCTTGGTACCTTAAATTCATAGGTGTTGCTTATTTGGCCCACTACCAATTGGGTGTCACTATGTATTTTTTTTCTTTTACAGCCTACTTGTTTAACAACTTGCATATGGTAAATAGTGCCCTATACATTGACTGATTGTTTGTGGCTTTGAACTCAAATTTGAGCAAGTATTCCAGGGATACCTATTTTGGTCCTTACAAGAAAAGCTTAAGGGCTACTTTAGGTGTTTGACTTAGGTGAGTCATTTTAGTGATGAAGTCAATGAAGACTTGAGACTTGATCACCTTTTTGGATTTATGCTTTATAATGTATTTGTCCAATTTGAAAAAAAAAAGTTAATTAATTGCCTAGCAAAATCTGGCTTCTTAAGAACTTGGTGCAAAGATTGGTCTATTTTGACCACTATTTAGTGGCTTTGGAAGTATGGTTTGAGGGCTTGGATGAGATGAGTAATGCATAAGCTAGCTTATTAATTTTTTGGTAATGCAGCTTGCTGCCATGTAGCACTCTGGTCACAAAATAGATTGGTGGTTGATCATCCTCTTCTTCTTTTATGAATACTAGGCTCACTATTCCATGGGCCGTTGCTAAGTACAAGTAAAGGATGTCACTGTGGCTCAATCATGTTAGGATTAGTGGTTTTGACAAGCACCTTTTGAGTTCAACAAAAGCTTTTTTGCACTCATCTAACCAAGTAAAGTTCTTAATGTCATTTAGAATATTATAGAAAGGAAGGCATTGATCAACTGACTTGGACATAAACCTTATAAGAAAGACAATCCTTTTATTAAGTTGCTACACTTTTTTTAGGTTTATGGGACTTTGCATATCACGTATCACCTTGCACTTGGTTGGATTCAACTTTATTCCCTGTTACTTCACCATAAAGCCTAAAAACATCTTAGCAAACACTCTAAAAGCACATTTGTTGGGATTGATTCCCATGTTATTCTTTTTCAACGTGTGGAAAGTTTTTGACAAGTCTGTCAGATAGGCTTCATGTCTAACTAATTTCATGAGCATGTTATCAACATAGACTTCTAGGTTTCTTCCAATTTGCTGGGCAAATACCTCATTCATTATCTTTTGGTATGTTACCTTGGTGCTCCTGAGCCCGTAAAGGCATCATCCTATAACAGAATGTGCCTTTATTCATGGTGAATGCAATTTTTTCATTGTCTTATTCATTCATCATTATCTAATTGTATCCCTATAAGGCATCCAGGAAGCTAAGAAGGCCATAGCTGGATGCTTGCTCAACAAGTTAATTCATTGAAGGTAAAGGAAAAGAATCCCTGGGGCATGCTCTATTCAAGTTAGTGAAGTCCACACACACATGCCATGACCCATTTGCCTTCTTAACAAGCAGCACATTTGATAGTCAAGTTATGTGTTGGACCTTTTTGATAAAACCCACCATCAAGAGCTTGGTCACCTTTTTACCTCAAAGTTACACTTCTTCTATTGAATCGATTTTGCATCTAGGTTTACAACCAACTTATAGTCAGTGACCTAACGATTTATTCCTAGCAGATC
Source organism: Saraca asoca (assembly GCA_026873985.1). Taxonomy (NCBI): domain Eukaryota; kingdom Viridiplantae; phylum Streptophyta; class Magnoliopsida; order Fabales; family Fabaceae; genus Saraca; species Saraca asoca. The sequence goes on along the minus strand of JANHAO010000450.1, from coordinate 39,515 downwards.
CAGCATTGTCCAAGCAAAAATTTTAATGTTTTCTTTAATAAGTCTAGTGAGGGCCTCTTTTTAAATTTTGTGATAGCTTCGTGCCAAAATGGATTATCCTCCCATCATCTGGGCCAAAATCCACACTTCTTCCAACTCTTCCTCTAATTTTGGGTTTAATTCTCACTATTCATTATCCTTAAAGTCCATCGCCTTAGTACTTAAAGCTTTCCTGCATTCCAAGATTTTTCACTACAACCTTTTTTACGTTGTTGTAGTAACACCAGTGAGCAGCTTCCTAATCTACCCAAACTTGTCCAACACTTCAACTCACAGGAAGTTTCATCAACAAATGGAGATAGACATAATGGCTTTGGCCTTTGTTCAAGGTAGTACTCCCTAAAATGGTAATGTAAGTTGAATTGGAACTTTTCATGATGAGGAAACCAACATCCCCAACATTTTGTAGTTTGTTGTCGCCTAAGGTTACTTGCAGTGTTGTCCTTCCTTCCTCATTCATTAACTGCCCTAAAAAACCAATAAGAGAGCCACTATAGGATGTTAGCTATTGGTGGGGGATTTTCAATGCCATAAATTCATGTTCATAAAAGATATTAGTTAAGCTCCCCTGGTAGATCAAAATCCTTTTTACTGTCACTTGTTTGCTATGGCCATTATGACCATGGGGTGATCATGGTCCTTGATGATGTCATCATAATTTTTATTTGAGAATGAAAAAATTGGGGATAGTTTTTCAATCCTTGCCTTTTTACTAGTATCTACATTAATAATCACCTGAATATCTTTCTTTCTTACATTAGCTAAAGATTCTTTACCTATGAATCCTATTGCAATTACTGCCACCATACCAACAAGTAGCAGACGCTCACCCTGGCTAGGTTACGATCTTCTATCAGGCAACTCGTCTAGCCTTTGGTTCTTGTTGTCTCTTCTTTGATTCTGGCTTCTCTTCTATCAACTATTCAACCTTGTAATGATGGGGTCTATCTTGCCCTTATAAAGATATGATCCAGTGCCCTTACCTGATGAGATCTTCTATCTCATCATTCAACGTGATGTAATCCTCTGTGTCATGGCCCTAATCCCTATGGAACCTGCAACACTTGCTTTTGTATACTGGTAGAGCTATCAGAATAGGTTAGGCCTGTCGGGTTGGCCCACCCCACTATGCAAATGGGTTAGTTGGGTTGAGGTTTTCTCAGCTCGCCCAATTAGTGGGCTAGCCTACCCTGCCCCGTTTGATGGTGGGTTGAGGTGGGTCGGGGTAGGCTGGCCTATTTTGACAGTTTTACTTAGGATAAAGCCGTCAAAATAGGTTGGGCCTGTCGGGTTAGCCTGTCCCACCATGCAAATAGATTGGGTTGGGTTGAGGTTTTCTTAGCTCACCCAATTGGTGGGCCAGCCCGCCTTGCTCAATTTGGTGGAGGGTCGGGGCAGGTCAGGGCGGGCCAGCCTATTTTGACAGCTCTATATACTGGGACAAAGCGATTCTTCCTTTCCATCCATTGCACAAGTTAGATGACATTGATGTCCTTAATTGTACAAGTTCTCAAGGCTAGCAAGGAGGAATAGTTGTGGCAATCCATTCTCACTAGCGATCGTCTTTAAGGCTAGATTCATCTGTTGTCTCTTTTTAGGCTTAGGCGGTAGCTACTTGGGTTAGCCTTTCATTTTGTTGTTTTTCTTGGTGTTTTCGACCTCTTATGCTTTAATGAATTTCAACAACCACTGTAGGAGTTCAGCTATCGTGGTGGTGAGGCATCTTGCTAGCGATTGCAAGAAATAGCAATGTTGGAAACTAGTAACTATTGCATAGATGATGACTCCATCAGGTAAATCTTTTATCTCTAAGCAATTCTATTGAAATAGGTGAGACAATTCTTTAGACTTTCTTTTTCACCCTAGGTAAAGTGAACAAGGGAGGCAAAGGTTTTCTTGTGGCAAAATGGGTTAGAAAAGCTTCGACAAGCTGCCAAAGTCAAGAAATAGACCTAGGGATGAGTAAGGTAAAGCATTTTAAAGTTGCCTTTTTTCAAGGTAGTGGAGAAAGCTTGGCACATTATGGCATTTGGAGCATTAAACAACAACATTGCCACCTTGAAAGACTTAAGATGGTCTCAGGGGTTAGTAGTTCCATCCTATTGCTCAATATGGAAAAGGATTTCAAAGTTGGGTAGTAGGGAGTTGTCATGATGTCCGAAGTAAAAGGATGGCTTTCTTAGGTTAGTGATAGTGGCCAAGGTAAGGTTACTGGTAGTAACCCTAACCCTGGTGTGGTCCATACTATTGTTCATGATAGTGGAATTATTGCTAGTGAACTCTGTCATGAGCTCTTTCGATGTTCAATGGGTCATATTCTTCATTTTGTTGATTTTCTTGTTAGTTTGCTATTACTGCCACTATTCATTTCAGACTTTCTCCTCACTATCATTTGTTTGCTACCTTAAGCGTAGCACTTCCTGCCACAGTTGTCAAATCTCAATCGTAAGAGCCTGCTACTAAAACTCAGTGTCCAAGTTATCATTAACCCTTTCTTCTTCATCATGGGCTTGACATTCCTGATTTTCACGGTTATATCAATAATGGCCAGTGTTTGCCGTGGGCTAATTCAATTGGTTTGGTCATAGCAAGAAAGGGTATAGTGGTTGCCATCATTATGGGCAGAGCCTATGACTAAATGGCTCATTCTAGATAGTGAATGTGGCTTTTTGGGTAAGGGAAAAGATTGAGAATTTACCAAATTCAGACTCTTCTAATTGAAGTAGAAGAAGAGACATAAAAGACGCTAATGATAAGTCCATCGCCTACAAGGGGAGGTGCTAGTGAGTGACCTACACAAAGAGAAGACATCGATAACAATGGTCAGAGGTCACGCAAAAGACACTCTAATGCTTAAGTCAGTAATGATATAGTCAAAGAGCTTATAATAATATGCTTAAGTCAGTACAAAGGGGACGTGATGAGACGGTCGCCTAAGTGGTGCATGCGGAGGGGGTGACAACAAGTGGTGAGGGTGGTTGTTTGTGAAAAAGGGGTCCGAGGTGTTGCTTGATAAAGGTTGATGGTAACAGGCAAGAGCTAGGGCAGCAAGAGGGTTAGTGAAATTTTGGACGATATAATAATATCTGCTTTGAATTGAGGCACCCTACTATTCTAGGGCGAGATCAAGAAATACAAATGAGCTAACTATCTCAAATAGCATATATGGCATGTTTGGGAACTAGAAGAGGAAGAGAAGGAAAGTCAACAAGAGAGAATGAAAAGTAAAGAAAGGGAGGAGGATCTATGCTTAAAAGAGAACTTTTCTTTTCCTTGATTGAATGTTTAGAAACTCTTCAAAATCAAAGAAACACAAAATAGTGAGTAGTAAAGATCGTGTTGGAGGATTTTGGAAGATTAATCATAAACATCCAATCTTTCTCCCCTAATTCAAATTCCCTAGTAAAAGGAAGGTTACACATAATTTTCACTTTCGTTTTGTACTCCTCAATTCAAAACATAGCATTGGTCTTTTATCGAAGATTTTATAATTTTGAGGATTTAGTTTTTGATATCATCTCAGTTTTAAAGATCTGCATTTTATCTTTTGAGTTTCGCTAGCTTCTGTCACGTTGCTTGTGACAGTGAGATTGCAATATGATTTCATCCGGTTTATGTGGTAATGTTTTAAGAGACCTACATGACTTTAAATCAAAACTTCGTTACAAGGATTCATTGAAAACAGAGAAATCCATGTCAATGGTACCAGCACTTCTTTTACAGGCAACTTCAACAACAAAAGTTCACGTAACAATAATGTGATTTATAAACGAAAGCATGAATATATTTCAAATTGTGTTAGGTATAGTTGTCATGACAACTGTAAATGGATAGAAATATAACTAATTTTTTGATAAAATAAAAAAAGTAACTCTTTTAGAAAAAAAAAAAGAATTTAATTCATTTAAATTTAAATTTGTAAACAATTTTACACATAAAATCAATTCAAATTAATTAAATTTTTATTTTCTTGTTATTTTAAAAATTAAGAGTAGTGGTGGGTTATAATAATAGCTTTAATTGATACATTATTTGAAAATGTTAATGAATACGTTATACGTGTGAAGATTTTGCTTTCCCTACAAAGAAGATTCCTCATATTTATACGTGATATGTCAATTAGTGGATGACAATAATGGAAGGGCTGTTGGCTGAGACATCACACGATGCCCCCCATCAACAGAGAACATGCGTTTAGCCATGGGCGGATCCACGTTGGACCATGAGTCTCCACTTAATTTTTTTAAAAATATATTATAATATTAAAAAAAAAATTTTGATAGAAAAATTAAATTAAAAATTTGATGAGGATTAAATTGAAAAAAATCTTTAAAAATGAACCTTAATAAAAAAAAAGTAAAAAATTTGAGATTAAATTATAAATTTTTCTATTTTAGATCTAGGCCAACTCCCACTAGTCCAGGATCCTGCGTCCTCCCCTGCATTTAGCATGCAACTGCCTAAAATTAAGGTTTCACCATGACATCATGACATTTTAGGTCATGTTCATTTGCTACCCTAATCTAGTGGCTGTACCCCCATAGATAGTAGTTTTTTTTTTTAGCACGTATATTTGTAAATAAAAAAAATTAATATCTACACTTAGCCAAAAAGAAAAATAGAAATATTCTTTCAAGTGTCATGTGATTAAAGTGTGGAATCTAAAATTGTTGTACAAGGGACCGAATACTTCTTTGTTTGATTTTTATGTCTTTCTCTTCTTTGGAAGAATGAATTTCACTTTTGCTTACTATACATTTAATATCTCTATCCATCACTTTTACATTTCTAATTAGAAAAATAAAATATAATTATAAATCCATGTAAATTTATTTAAAGATGTTAAAAATAAGTTAAGTAAGAGTAAAAATTTCTTAATTTTTTTCTTTTTTTTTCTCCAATTTCTTCTCTTTTTTTTTGTTCACTATAACCTCTCTCTCTCTTCTACTCCTCTGGTCTTTTTCCACTATATTTTCATTTTTTATTTGACCAAAACCGTGGAAGATCACTAGAAAAGATCCAATGGGCTTTTGGAGTAAGAATGATAACATTATTTTCTTCCCATCATTTAACAAAAGTATCAGTAAAAAAAAATAAAAATTTAAAATTCTTCACTTTTATATGTTGTATTACAATTTTTTATGTCTTATATTTATTATCATGACTAGAGCAGCTAATCAATAAAACATTTGAATTTGCTATTTGGTTGAGTAGCTTAAACAAATTGCTTAGTATTACTCTATATTTATACAAGTAATTTAAAATTAAACAGAATCAATCACGTATTATTACAATCAACTAAAATCAATCAACACTAAATTAGCATAGGAAATTAATTAGGAATCATCTAAAAATAACATAAGTAATTTCCTAATATAAACAGAATAATCTCCTAATTCTATACTCCTCCTTAAGTAGGATCATATATGTCATGCACCAAATTTGTTACATATATAACTTATTCTTAGATATCAGAGAGATTTTGCGAACACATTGGCTAATTGATTATTGGAGTTCACAAATGTGATGTTGATTTTTTTTTTTTTTAGATGACCTTCTCCCTAATGAAGTGACAGTCAAGTTCAATATGCCCAATCCTTTTATGGAAAACAAGATTTGACGTAATGTGCAATGCTGCCTAATTGTCATATACAAGCTTTAAGAGAGTTTTAGCTCTTGCATCAATTGTTTCAGCCATATAAGTTTACATGTGGCTAATGTCATGACCCAACACTCAGCTTTTGCACTTGATCTTGTCACAACATTCTACTTCTTACTTTTCCAAGAAATGAGATTGCCTTTAATAAGAATACAAAAACTTGAAGTGGAATGTTGATCACTCAGAAAGCCACCCTAATCAACATCAAAGTAACTAACAGTTCAAGTGTGTCCTTTATCCTCGTATAGTAGACCTTTGCCAGGGCTTCCTTTAATGTATCTAAGAATCTAAATCAGAACATCCTGATTAACTTTGCAAGGTGAGTTGAAGAATTGACTTACCATGCTTACAATAAGAGAAATATCAAGTTAAGTGACTGTGAAACAATTTGATTTTCTAACAAGTCTATGATATCATTTTGTGTCTATGAAAGGCTCCTCCTAATTCGGTAGAAGCTTTATATTGGGATCCATAAGGGCAACAACAAGTTTAGAATCCATCATACTTGTCTTGCTTAGGATGTCAAGAGTATATTTCTTTTGATCAATAGAGATGTCTAAATGAGACTAAGCCACCTCAATATGAAGAAAATACCAAAGCTTTCCTAGATTCTTAGTTTGGAAATGATGAAATAGATGATGTTTAAGCTAATCAATTCATTTATGATCATTTTCTGTAATTACTATGTCATCAACATAAATAATTAAATATATGCAAACACAATTAGAGAAATGTGGATAAAAAAATAGAGTGATTAACTTCACTTTGTTGCATGCCAAAATCTCAAATAACCTTACAAAATCTTTCAAACCAAGCTCGTAGGGATTGTTTGAAACCATAAAAAGATTTCCTCACTCTACAAACTAGATGTGTCTCCCCTTAAGCAACAAATCCAAAGTTTGCTCTATGTAAACCTCTTCTTTAAGATCACCATGTAAGAAGACATTTTTTATATCCAGTTGATACAAAGGCCAATGATGAATGGCAACCATAGATAAGAAGAGGAGAACTAATGCAATCTTTCCATCTAGAGAAAATGTGTCACCATAGTGTAGGTTGAAAATCTAAGTATAGCTTTTAGCTATCAATCAAGCTTTCAATCTATCAATTCTACCATTTGGACCAATATTAATTGTAAACACTTAATGACATCCAACTAGAGATTTTTCAAAAAGGTAGAGGAACTACATCCCGAGTATGACTATTATATAAAGTTGTCATCTTATCAAGCATTGTTTGATGATACCCTGGGTGAGAAAGAGCTTTTGGCATAATTCTAGGAATGGAAATACAGGACAAAATAGAAACAAAAGCATTATGGTGTGTAGATAATCAATGATAACTAAGAAAGTTATAGACATGGTATGGATTTTAGGTAGAGCGATTACCTCTGTAGAGTGTAATGGGAGTTGATCAAGATTTTCTGGTGGATTGGAGATCAGAGATGGCACTATAACAGATAATGGGTCAACAGGTACATCTTTAGTGTCTTGATACTGAGTAGGATAGGGATATCATTGATAAGTGATGAGCGAATTTTCTTGTGGAGGAGAAATATGCATGAGATCAAAGAATAGAATAGGTAAAACCTCAAATACTGGAATAGATTTTACTGAAGAAAAAAAGAAATAAGTAGTCTCAAAGAAAGGACATCAACGAAAATGAAGTATTTATTTAAACTTAGTGAATCACACTTGTATCCCTTTTGCAATCTTGAGTACCCTAGAAAAATACACTTTGTAGACTTAGTATATAATTTATCTTTTCGAGGTGAAAGATCATGAACAAAATAAGCTATCCCAAAAATACAAAAAGAAAGCTTATACATAGTTCCTTTGGAAATATTATAGAAGTAGAACTTGATTTTGCAAAATAAAAGAAGGCATGTGCTTTATCAAATAACAAGTAATAAGAACGACATCACCCCAAAAAATGAGAGGGAGTGTTTGCATGCAATAAAAGAGTGTGTGCAATTTCAATTAAATGATGATTCTTTCTTTCTGTAATTCCATTTTGTTAAGGAATGCGTGGACAAATTGATTGAGGAATAATGCCTTCTAATGACATAAAAGAAGAAAAAGATGCAAAAAAAATATTCTTGAGCATTATCACTTTGAAGTAAGCAAATATTTGAACCAAATTGAATACAAATTTTAGAATAAAAGTTTTTGAAAATTGAAAATAATTTAGAAAAATCTTTCATTAAATATAACTAAGTGCAAAGAGAGTAATCATCAATAAAATTAACAAAATATCAAAAACCCAGAGTCAAATTTACACAACTAGGACCCCAACCATCAGAAAGAATAACTGAAAAATAAAGGCTTAGACCTACTTTGAGTTCAACCAAGAGAAGAACTACAAACATGCTTACCAAGTTGATGTGCCTCATAATCTAAAGACTCTAAATTAAAGAGACTAGGAACCATCTTCCAAAGTTTTCCAATATTAGGATGATCTAAGTGGTATTGAAGCAATTTGGGAGACTTAGCAATAGCACAAATCATTGAAAATGTTGATTGAATGTAATAAAGCCTCTATGACTTATGCCTTATGCTAATCGTTATCATTGTAGACTAATCCTATATAGTAAAAAAATTAGCAACAAAGGCTATAGAACAATTTAGAGAACGTGTGAATTGACTAATAAAAGTCAGATTGAAAAGGTAACGACGTATATAAAGGACATATTATAGTGATAAAGAAAGGAGAGGGTTTGCATAACCAATATCTTAAGTAATAGTTTTAGATCCATCAACTAAGATAATAGTAGGAAAAAATTTATTAATACAATCAAACTGAGTAAATAAAGATTGATTACTAACTATGTCATTAAAAGCTCTAGAATTAAGAACCTAGGGTCCAAAGATGCTGAATGGAATATGCAAGTCATAGAATTACCAATATGGCCTGTAGGTGCAACTTTCTATCTCTATCTTGTAGCCTTGAACTAGAGAGATTCTTGATAATCTGGATCAAAAAGAAGTGATGGTTAAGGGCATTAATTATTTTTTAACCAATTTTATATTAGCAAGATTTGCAGAATATGGTGGTCGTCCATGTAAAACATAGCAACGATTTTGTGTATGCCTAGACTCCTGACAATAAGTGTAATAAAAGTGAGAACTATCACGTCCCCCTCGATTACTACCATGTCTTTTACCACTAGAGGGGTTGACTTTTAGTAAAGGTGGTTTAGCCATTATTCCAAAAAATAAAAGGGTGAAAAAAGGGTAATACTTAATTTGGCTTAAAAAAAGAAAAGAATATAGAACTAAGGAAAAGAAAGTCTGATCTATCCAAAACCAAAAGTGAAGTTTTGTAGCCGCAATGGTCAAACCACTGTGATAGGTGAACTCAACTAGAGAAAACAAACCAGATCTGGTGGCATGTTCACCTTACACACTTAAAAAAGACGTCAACACGTTCACCTCATGCTTTGATAAAATTGATGAAACTAATGCTAGAGAGAATGGGTGTAGATAGAAATATGCCGATAAGTCCAAAATTGGGCCTATTTTTTCTGAGAAACAATCAGGAAGATGAAGAAACAATGATGACCAAAATCGAGGATAAGAGACTTGATTTGTTTGCTAGAAAAAGAATCTTAATCTGTCATCAAGTAATGTCGCCAACAATGGGAAAGAGAGATAGTGTCATTGATAGTCACTAGTCACCAGAGCAAAGAAGGAAGAGAAAAAGGCAGGAATGAGATGTCAGCAATTATAAAGAACAAAATATCACACGGTAAAACTTTGGTGCTCTTGATACCATGTTAATTGGTTGAATAGCTTAAGAAAATTGCATAGCATTGTTCTATGTTTATACAATGAATTCATAATCAAATTCAATTAGTTTAGTAAATCAATTAGGAATCATCCAAAAACAACCTAAGTTATTTCTTAATATAGATAGAATAATTTCCTAATCCTATAGAATTGATATAATATTGGCATCTCATACAATATTTATAAATTTCCTTTTTTTTAATATATATAATTAGTTTATAATATTAATGTACCATATTTTGATAGCAAATGAAAAGCATCGTATATAATGGCTCCTTATTTATGGTTACTAACTAAAGAGATAGAGATTAACTTTATCTTAAATAAACTACTTACACTAGTTTATTTTATACTTCTAATTTTTTGCTCCCAACAAATATTGTCGAGCTTCTTCCTTAGTGAGAAAGAAATAAAATTATAGTAAGCAAATTGTTTGATAGATAATTAGGTGTAATTGGGATTTGGATTTATGATAAAGAGTTGGAGTTTGTAATTTTTTACAGTTTAATAGTGAAGTTTTTTTTGTTGATTTTCCTGTGGTTTTCCCCTTTAAGTTTAGGAGTTTTCACGTAAAATCATGTGTTTATTTTCGTTGTTATTTTCTATCCATCTCATTAATTTTCTACAAATTTTAGAAGTGAAATATTTTTCTAACAAGTGATATCAAGAGCTTGTTTTGACCTTGTGTAGAGTTGTGACTCGAGATGGCCAAAATTCAAGGTGTTGTAAGCAATAAGTTTGAGGTGAAGCTATTTGATAGGAAAAGTTGTGAAAGCCCGTTGTTGGATTTAAGGGAATTGCTTATGTAGCTTGTAATGGTCTTGGTTGAAATGCACTCTTATTGGCAACTTAAATAAGAGAGGGACTTATGGTAAAAGCTATTTTGGTGCAACAAGGATTGATTAGAGTGTTAAATGAAAAAAAGAAGAAGCATAAGAATATGACAGAAAAAGCTCGAGAAGAGATTGAGATGAAGACAATTAGTACTATCCAACTAAGTTTGGCACCTAATGTAAGATATAATGTTGAAACTTGTGTTGTTGATCGATAGAAGAAACTAAAAAAACTCTTTACGTTAGAATCTCTCACATACTAATTGTATTTAAAGAAAAAATTGTATTGATCGAGGATGAATGAAGGCATTGATATGAGAGGCCATCTAAATTATTTTAACAATCTACTACCTCAGTTGGTAGGTGTTAGAGTTACAGTAGAGGATGATGATAAAGCTTTGTTGTTGCTATCGTCTCTTCCAGATTCTTATCATAGTTTGTGATTGCATTGTTGCTTGGAAAAGATATTCTTAAAACAGAAGATGCAATTTTTGCTATATTAGAGAATGAATGTTGTGAAAGCCTATTGTTGGATCTAGGGGAACTACTTATGTAGCTAGTGATGGTCGTGGTTAAAGTGCATATCGTAGTGGCAGCCCAAATAAAAGAGAGATTTACAAGTTTAGTTCAAGGCCAAGGAGCGATTATAGTGAGTATGAGTGTTTTTATTGTCGCAAGAAGGGGCACCTTAAAAGATGTGTGAAAAGATTAATGATGATTTAGATCAGTTTAAGAGAATCAAAGAGAAGAAGGAAAATAACGCTAATATTGTTGGTATTGCAATTATGCAAGATAATTTCTATGATGAAGGTTATGTGAATTCACTTATTGATAAATGTAAGAATAATTCTGATGATTGTTGACTGTTTGATTTTGCATGCTCCTACCATGTTTGTGTAGATAATATGTTTGATGCTTATTATGATTGTCAAGTTGGAAATATGAAGATGGCTAATAATGATATTGTGAATATAAATAGTATTGATAATGTGAAACTTAAATTGCACGATGATAGTATAAAGATTTTGAATGATGTGAGATATGTACCAACATTGAAAAAGAATTCAATTTCTTTGGATAAATTGGATGCTTTAGGATGTGGATATTCTACTAGAAGTAGAGTCCTAAAAGTTACTAATAGATAATTTGATTATTATGAAACATAAAAGACTTATGAGAATTTGTATATGTTAATGGGAAATACAATTATGAGAAACATAGATGGTGAAGCATGCAATGAAATGAAGAAGGTGGAGCATGTAACGATTCTTATGAAGAATGTGACCTTTGTTGAGATTTTAATGAGATAGATTCATATCAGCTTCTCATGTGAAAAGTTGTAGTTTGTGTTGAAGAAGCAACTAAATTTTAAAGAAATATAATTTAAGATAGAAAATGTAGAGTTTGACTTAAATTAATTTTTTTTAAATAAGAAAGAGGATAATTTAAAAAAAAAAGAAAAAGAAATAAAGTTTAAAGAGAAAAAATATTATGCGATTATTTTGTATTAGACTTGGAATCTTAACAAAATTTGGTTATTTTTCTGTTTGCTATATATATGAACGGGATGTGAGTCTTTAAGGATAAAGGCTTGCTATATTTGTGCATACAAAGTGAAAAAGAAATAAAATTTTAATAAGTGAATTTTTTGAGAGAAAATTAGATATAATTAGGATTTAGGTTTGTTATAGAGTTAAAGTCTGTAATTTTTACAGTTTATTAATGAAATTTTTTTATTGATTCTTCTATGATTTTTCCCTTTAAATTTAGGGATTTCTTATGTAAAATTATATATTTGCTTTTATTGTTATTTCTATTTGTCTTTTTAATTACCTAAAAATTTTAAAAATGAGATATTTCTCCCCACACAAATCTTACACAATTATTCTATATAAATATTTATATATATCCAAAGATTTGCTTTATAATATAATAAACCTACCTATAGAGAACATATAATAAGAAATAACGATTACTCTATAACAATTAAAATTTGGAGGCAATCTTCTCATTAACCAACAATCATATCATAGTCAGGAATGATACCATAAGATGACATTTTTCGATCTCTAACTGGTTCTTTTTTAATCAACAATACTTTTGAAACAAAACCGAGTGCAATAAACACCTTTTTTTTTTCTTATCTAATGGTGTCGGCTCTTTGTGAAATCAGAAATGCTGGGCGCACACTTCACAAAGCAAATAAGTTCGATATGAAAAGGATTAAGCACCCTGTGTAGTCTTTTTCAATAATAAGTAGAGACATGACACAAGAGTGTATGATGATGAGTGTTTTTGATTTTTTTTTCTTATTATGAAAATAATTGATAGCTATTTTTTTATCAACATTTAACCAATGATCATTAAAAATTTCACAAATAATACAATCAATTGGAAGATAATTGTAATTCGTTGATTACCAAACAAACAGATGGACGCAATAGGATAGAATACGTTCTTCCCATGGCAGAACTAATGTCGGCATTAAAACACACCCACTCTGAGTTTTTATCACCTGTCATGTCCTTTCTCAACTCCAAGATCTTGTAGAGCACATGTAAATATACAGCAAGGTACACAGCATAATTCAGAACAAAATTCTTGGTAAGATTGGCTTCCTTTTGCGGGACCCATAACCACTGTCCTGTAAATCTTTCTTTTTGTATCATGTCTTTAGTCTATGCAAGGCAAAGGAAGAAAGGAACATTCTTTTTCCTAGAGATAAGCTTCCATTTCTCACTAAATTATGTTGCCATTAAGTAATGTACAATAATAACTGCTTTTTGAGTTATGATCATTGAAAATTTAACACTTAAAGTAGTGGGTTTGTCTGCTTTAAGCAATAATTGAACTAAGCTGCAAACTGTGGAGTGAAAAGTTGCGAAAATGGTCCTTTTCTTGCAGTTGAAATCTGTCATCTTTAACCATTCCCTCCCACACAGTTCTTCTTCTTTCCCCCTTTTTTTTGCACACTAATTTTTTAGTACAAAAATGGTGTTTTTGTTTTTTTTTTTTCTCATCACATTCCTTACCAGATTCCTCAGACTTATCCATACTCTTTCTATTCCTTCACCAATATTTCTTAATTAACTCATTAATTCGGTTATTTCTTGTGAGTCAAATGAGAACAAAAAGGCCGATATGCTTTATAGGAGAAAATTCACTTGTGTTAAGTGTCTCATTCTTATAGCTGCAGATACCTTCCCTCATAATGTGGATTTCCAAGGTAGGTGTCTTCTAGAGTTCCTTGACAGTACGAAAGAGCCTCATCCACCTCACGTTCCTGGCCTTTTACGTGCCGCATTTTTGTTAAATCCTGAGAGCCTTCAGAAGGCTTCTTCTGGTTTCAAATAGCTAAAAATTGGGTTCTTAAGCTGTTTTTCCAGAAGGATTTGTCTCATTTTCATGGGTTCTCGGATCTAAGTCTTAAAAATGCGTGCTGCAAAGCATTGATCAAGTTCTAATCGTTTGTGGGTTAATCTATCTTCAGCATATCTCAAAGGACATGCCACCAAGATTGGATTTTTCTTACTGGTGGACCAAAAATACCCAGAAAGGAAAGCCAATGGCGGTGAAAATGGAAAACCCCACTTTCCAAGTTTTGGAAATTAGTGGTTCCGACACTTCATTCAGGCCTGTAGAGAAAAGCCGTAATAAGAATGCTAAGCAAGTGACTTGGATTTTGCTTCTCAAAGCTCATCGTGTTTTTGGCTGCATTTCTTGGTTAGCCACACTTCTGTGGACGTTGCTTGGAGCCATTAAGAAGAGGCTGATTCATAGGCAAGGAGTAGCCATAGAGAGTGAGAAGTTGGAAAAAGGAAAGTTTCTATTTGGGGTCATTAGGTTATTCTTAGTTATTTCATTGGCAATTCTGGCTTTTGAGGTTATTGCTTACTTACAAGGTTGGCATTTTCAGAATGCCAGTTGGCACATTCCACGGGCATCAGATTTCGAAGGCTTGCTTCGGATGTTTTATGTTGCTTGGTTAAGGTTTCGTGCTGAGTATATTGCTCCACCAATACAAGCACTTTCTGAGTTTTGTGTTGTTCTGTTTCTGATTCAGTCAGTGGATCGCATGCTGCTTTGCTTAGGTTGTTTGTGGATAAAATACAGGAAGGTTAAGCCAAAGATTGACGGTGATCCTTTCAAAATTGATGATATTGAAGAGTGTGGATCTAATTTTCCCATGGTTCTTGTTCAAATTCCTATGTGTAACGAACGGGAGGTAAAACACTCGACTCCAGTTATTCCATTTTATTTCTTACTACTTATTTTTCTAACTTAATGGTTTTTTTTTTTTTTTTTAATATTTAAGCTAGTTACAATTTTCGAATGTGTTCAATTATTTGAATTATATTTACTTAAGGATGGATTCATCAAATTTCACAAGAAGCTAGATAGAAGAATACATGGGAAAATATTGGGAAAGGGCGGAGAAAAATAAAATTATGCTGTCACATTTGCAAACGGGCTTGCAGGCATTTCTTGCAATCTAGATTCACGTGTGATAATATAAACTTCATAATACCCTTGAGATTATTTGAAACCTTCATGTTAGGAGCAAAAATATATTTGTAAAGTGCTAATTAACAAGGTTGCTTTCTGTAAAGACAACTTCCTTAATAGATACACAAGATAAGTTTTAGCTTTTCATATGAGCTGTGGAGGGAGGACTGCCCCATGATGGTATGCGGTACTGGAGAATTTCTATCATTTACAACTTGCAAGCAAAGGCAAAATATGGCAGTCAGTGGTATAGAATTTTATCTTTTGCTATCACTTCATGCAGGTATATGAGCAGTCTATTTCTGCAGTCTGTCAAATTGATTGGCCAAGAGACCGTTTACTGATTCAAATTCTTGATGATTCTGATGATGAGAGCATACAGTGGTTAATTAAGGCTGAGGTTGCTAAGTGGAGCCAGAAGGGTATCAACATAATCTACAGGCATCGCTTTGTCAGGACCGGTTATAAAGCTGGCAACCTTAATTCTGCAATGAGCTGTGACTATGTAAAAGATTATGAGTTTGTTGCTATTTTTGATGCAGACTTCCAACCAAATCCTGATTTTCTCAAGCAAACTGTGCCTTATTTCAAGGTTAAGAAAAGAACATCAAACATTCTATAAGGATTCTTGGCAAAAGCATGTTTAGCTTACTTTGATCTCTGTGCATCTATTTTATTACAGAACGATCCTGAATTAGGTCTGGTCCAAGCTAGATGGGCTTTCGTGAACAGGGATGAAAACTTGTTGACTCGTCTCCAGAATATTAATTTATGCTTCCATTTTGAGGTAGAACAGCAGGTCAATGGAGTTTTTCTCAATTTTTTTGGGTTTAATGGAACTGCTGGTGTATGGAGAATCAAAGCTCTAGAGGAGTCAGGAGGCTGGCTAGAGAGGACAACTGTGGAAGACATGGACATTGCTGTCCGAGCTCATCTCAATGGTTGGAAATTCATTTTCCTGAATGATGTAAAGGTAATCATATGTGAAAGCTGTGTTTTGATCATTTCAATTTCTTCCAGCAGCTCATGAATGATTGTCATACACATACATGATATGCTTGGTTAGCTTGATTAAGTAGAAAGAATGCATGATCTGAACTTATATTTGACCTCAATTCCTAGAGTTGCTTTATCGAATTAATAAAAATTTGTACAATTTTCAGGTACTTTGTGAAGTTCCTGAGTCGTATGAAGCTTATAAAAAGCAGCAACACCGGTGGCATTCTGGTCCAATGCAACTTTTTAGATTGTGTCTTCCAGCAATTGTAAGATCTAAGGTATATCCAATAGTCAGAATAGATCACTGAAATTAGTTAAAAAATATCAACAATTTCCGATAATTTTTTTTTATAACATGCACTGCTTAAAGGGCCTTGAATTCTCTGCAACTGCAGATATCAGCATGGAAGAAGGCCAACCTGATACTTCTCTTCTTTCTGTTGAGGAAACTGATTCTTCCTTTTTACTCCTTCACCTTATTCTGCATAATTCTTCCTCTAACCATGTTTGTCCCAGAGGCAGAACTTCCTCTGTGGGTGATCTGTTATGTGCCTGTGTTTATGTCAATCCTCAACATTCTTCCAGCTCCAAAATCTTTCCCCTTTGTTGTTCCTTACCTCCTTTTTGAAAACACCATGTCTGTCACCAAATTCAATGCAATGGTATCTGGACTTTTGCAATTCAGCAGCTCTTATGAATGGGTTGTCACAAAGAAGGCTGGCAGATCATCAGAGTCTGATCTACTGGCTGCTTCAGAAAGGGAAGCTAAGTCTATACAACAACCAACTATCTATAGAGTGGGTTCTCACAGTGAACTTGTTGCTGAATCCAACCAACTTCAGGAACAAAAGGAAACGGATCCAGCACCTTCTAAGAAAGCTAATAAGATATATAAGAAAGAGCTGAGTTTGGCTTTCCTCTTGCTCACAGCTTCTATCAGGAGTCTGTTATCCGCACAAGGAGTTCACTTTTACTTTCTGCTTTTCCAAGGGGTGACATTCCTCCTTGTGGGTCTTGATTTAATTGGAGAGCAGATGAGTTAGGTTATTTTAAAGCAGGAAAGAAGAGAATAAATGGAAAACACCTGCTGCTTATGTTCAGCCAAGTTGCATCCTAGCAGCAAACATATCTGTGGAGTGAAGGAAAGTTCAATCCTTAATTCTTCTGAAATTTACAGTAAAGGGCCACTATACAATTCAATGAAGAAACTTAGCACATGAAAATTTGAAGTAACCAATATGGATTCTCTGATGTTCATTACTATCCACTCCGGCGTCACACAATCCTGTGTAGGCATTACTCATCATATTTTTCTACAGAAACAAATTATAGGAGTCTCTCAAGGTTGTGGCAGAAAATTCTGTTTTATCCCTTGCTTTTTTCATACCCATTGTTTGGTCTTAGTTGGAATTATATGTTCAAGTTTTCTACTTTTCCATTCCAGAGGAATTAGTGTACTATAAACCCACTATTGTTTGATACTTCTTGAATCATAGGTGCCTCTCTTCATGGTAAATGCGGCAGGTAATGTAACACATCTTTCTGTACAGTAGCTCTGATTATCTAATGTAAACAATAACTTTTATTCACCCAACCTGTGTTTTTTCACCCCTTCTTATTGAGACTTGTGCTGTTTACTTGTGTTCTACACGCATGAGTATGGCTTTGAAGTTGTAGTGTCAGCAGGCAAGGTTCACAAGAGACAGGCTCAGGTGGCTGAGCCACTTTTGGTTCTGATGTGTCCCCAAAATAGGTTCAGATACATGAAACTGAGGATTAGCCTGAAATGTGCTTCCATTGGTGGGGTTGACATTTTTGGCCTAGCAGAATAAGAAATGTGAGGCTGTTTTGAATTGGCACCTAAGATTTTGCGGACATGTTGCTGGTTCTGCTTCAAGTTAATGATGCCGCCGCTAGTAATTTGATAGTATAGCTTAAGGAACAAACGTGCCACTTTCTTGACAAAATGTGTGTGGTTAGAGATGATAATTTTATTTGCGTACCCGTTTATCTATGGATATCCGTTTATGATGGGTGGGTATGGGTATGATAAAAAATTTTCGTGGGTGGGTATGGGTATGAAAATCTTACCTATAACGGGTATGAGTAGAATATGGATATGAAAAAATATTCATGTCCATATCCGTTTAAATAAAAAATTATTTTTTATATAAACAAAACGACGTCGTTTTGAGTAGTATATATCATATCTAAAAATAAAAATAAAAATGTTGGTTAAAGGATTAAAATGAAATTTTGATATTTTTCATTGGGGTCATAACATAATTTCATATTTTTAATAAAGATCTATTTGAAGTCAATAAAAAGTTTGAGGTCAAATTATAATTTAAAAAAAAATTTAGTTATGACGAATATACTCGCGGATACAAATTCATACCCGAATCCATTACAGTATTCGCGGATATGGGTAAAGTATGAATATAAAATTTTTTAGTGGATACTAATATGGATATTGACATATCAATCCAAATCCAACCCGTTGCCATCCCTATATGTAGTCTAATGTTGTTTATCATGAACTGCCTCCAAAGTAGAATGAGTACATACACAAGATTTATAGTGCTTATTTTAAAATCTTAGATGGATCCATATTGAATATGTATCGGGTATTAGTATACTTTAGTATTATATAGATAGGTACTAGATATGTATTTTTTTTTAGAAATATTAAAATTAAAAATTGGATCATATTTCTTTTGATGAATTGAAATTGAAAGCTATTTTTCTACTAATGATTATGAGATAAAATATAAAATTAATACTCATAAAATTTGTTTGTTTTGCTTTTGACTAATATATTTAATAGCATTTTTATGAATTATAACAATTTTATATTAATTTGATGATTATTCGTATTTTTCTTATAATGTTAATTTTAATTACATAGAAATAATATATTTTTAATTTTTATATTATATATTTTACTATACTGTACCTTAATTTTTCTAAAAAAATGTCATATTGATGTATCCTCATCGTATTTGGATATAATACTCTCTAACCGGTGCCTCTGTAACGTAGCACAAGATTATACCCTTAATTAGCTGCTAACAATTTTCTTTATCTTCTTGTGTTATCAGTTGAAAGTTGTTTCCCAGATCAGAGTGGACACTAAATGCCAAGAGAACATAAACAAAAGAGAGAGAAAAAATGTCAGAAGAAAAATTGTTGCATAATCATTTTACTCGCAGTTGGCTCGGATCCAGAGTTGATGTGTGGGATGATCTACACTTGTATTTAAGTGAGTTAACCGTGAATGAAAAAAGTAGCACCATTCGTCAATTATTAAACATGGGCAGAAATGAGAACACGGTTATATAGCAGGACAGGAACAAAACAACGTAAGT
Organism: Saraca asoca; assembly: GCA_026873985.1. Taxonomy (NCBI): domain Eukaryota; kingdom Viridiplantae; phylum Streptophyta; class Magnoliopsida; order Fabales; family Fabaceae; genus Saraca; species Saraca asoca. Next base: position 20,323 of record JANHAO010000450.1, on the reverse strand, counting down.
ATACGAGCAATGTTTTTGTCTGATGTACAAGTGGCTAATATGTAAAGCAATTCTAATTTACAAGAGGACTTGGGGAAGGAGCTGTACGGAGCAGTTCAATAGGAAGCAACACCTGAAGTCCAAGACTAAGGCCATCAAACTGTTTTAACTATAGTGGGATCCCATATGAAGGCAGCCTACATAAAGTGCAGGCAAAGAGACGCCTTGAAACATTGGACCAACTAACCTATTTAACAGCACACTTCTCTATTAACAGCCAACGGATGCACACATATTTTAGACGCTTGGCCAGTGTTATTGTATAAAAGCCTATGGCTTCAACCCCTTTTTTAAGATATTATTGAACTCTCTTTGAACCTTAACAAGCAAACTGCTACCACCATACACAACTCATCATACTATCCTCATGCTTGTCTTCATAACACTGTCTGAATCAAGTTGGCTTTATCTGTGGGTATAACATGTGAGGCTACTTTGAATGAATAATATGTGCTGACCTTCAATCTTCCACACACAAAATTAGCAGATTTCAACTAATTTAATCATCTTCTGGCTCCACAGAGAAGTCAGGCTCCTCAGGCTTCTGCAGCTTGGGCATCCCAACATCCTTCATCTTCTGAGCTCCTCTCCTTGTGTTTGCAGCAAACCTTGAAGCTAATATAGTCACACCCAGATTCTGCTTCACTTGCGAAGTGCTACTTGAAATCACGCCACTTTGCTCTTCTTCTTCCCTATGTTCCATATCATCATCATCTTTGACTTGTTCATCATAGTTAAATGACTCTGATTCCCTCAAACTTAGGCTCTTCACCATCATCCTCTTCTTGTACCGCCTCCATGCGGCCTGAATGAAGCAGGCAGCCCACGTCCTCCAGTGGTAAGAGTAGAAACGAAAAGTGTGCTGCAGCTTCTTGCTGTGAAGACGCCTGAACTGGTTGGCAACAAATTTGAGATCTTCTGCTCTGAGTGCAAAAGCTTCCACCTCTACTAGTGCTCTGACTGTTCTTGTGGAAGAAGGCAAATTGAGAGTGGATTTTGGAAGCAATGCCCAAGCAAGTAGCTCCTCTCCACAGAAATCACCTGGCCTTAAAGTGATGGAGTTGAAGAAACCTGTTCTTCCACCATTTGTGGTTGAGCTTTCAAGTCTTCCTCTGATGATGAAAAGCATTTCAGTGACTGGATCTCCTTCCCGGACTATGTATGTTCCTTGAGTGCTCAAGGATGATACCAAACGTTCACATATAGCATCAAGCAGCTGGTCATCCATTTGTGAGAAGAAGGGTACCTGTATTTGTAGAATGTCATTGCTTGAGCTATTAGTCAAATAAGAGCTATAGCTCATGCACTATTCCAATTAAGTCATGATTAGGAAGCATGGACACGGGCACAGAAACAATCACAACTGCAATGACAAAGTCATACAGGACAAGGCAAGACTTCTATTTTTTGGGACAGAAAAAGTGACATACCATTTAATACACACATAATATCCCAAGCTCAATTCCAAATCATTGAATTAGAGAACTCTAACAACAATAAGTGTCGCTATATCGCTTGAAAGAGAAGAAAAAGTAGAGAAATAATAAAAAAATAAGCTTAAAAATTAATAAAAAAAATAGTAATTATGCATTCATTGTGTACACAACATATTTAAGTCACGTCGTTGGTATACCCTCTCCAAAAAACAAGTGGAAGTGTGCCTGAGACATGCCGTTTTCATATCAGACAAGTGTCCTTGTCCAACCAAGAAACTACTATTAGGTGCTTATCTGACACACAACAATGGAAGTAGTTGAAAAGTCAAGCCTGAAGCAGATGTATGTAAATCGGAATAGTGTGTTGCAAGTAATCACTTACACGACGAACAAGGTCCAAGCAAAGGTGGCGTTGGATGTCTCTACGCAGGTCTGTGGGCAAACCTCTTAAGATAGCTTCTTCATCAACCCCACGGGTTGCAAGCCACTTATACTGAACAAATCTTCTTACGCGCTCTCTCAGATTTTGTGGCAGCTGCCGATGTTTCATCCACTCTTCAGTATCACGTCGCTTCAGCCTCCACTCCTCAAGCCTCACAGTGATGGATTGCATATAGGTCTGCAAAGTGAAGAAAAAGTATATATTTCATCATTATGAAATTAGAGCACTGCCAAATGATATATAGCAAGTTATTATATTGGAGTTTCAAGGATTTTAAAACTCCTAAATACCTGCATGTTGCCAATTAAATGGGCAAATAAAACTAGACCAAGGATAGCTATGAGTATTGCAAATGCAGTTTCCCCAATGAACGTGCTTGTGGACAAATTCTGGCCATATGAACTGAAAAATTCAGAAAGTCACATGTCAAGATACACATTTCGTGTTCATGAAATTTCAAATTTTTTATGTTCATCTTGATTATGCAGACCGAAAGATCAAAGCTTTCAATTCTAATGGAATAATGCTAGTTACTCTCATTTTTATTAGAATAATGCTTCTCCATAATTATTTCTGTACAATTTCATACACTAGACAAGTACATAAGTGACAAATTTTGACCTAGACTAGTGAACATTTTAAAGCAGGTAAAGTCAACTTAACCTAGATTGTGCCATGTGCAGTATTTTAAAAAAGGCTATGAATGATAGTTATGGGAGTAGCACTGCTCTTAGTATCACTAATTGCACATTTGATAGAATTTAAATAGTTTGACCCAATGAATAAGTGTAACTAATTCAATTTAGATTCTTGCAATTGTGTAGTGGTTAAGTAAATCGAAATGAGTGTGATATGAATAAAGCTGCAAACTGTGGAACCATACCTCAAGTTCTGCAAGCCCCACCATAGACAATAGAGATACTTCTCTATGAACACTGAGTTAACAACATTTTTGTCCACTGCAGGTCCAAAAATTCCATACTTGAAAATATTATCATTTTCTGGACGGCAGTCACTGAACAAAGAAGTACTATTAGCCCATTTTCCGCGATCTTCATTGTTTAGAGTACTGCAATCCAAATACTTGAGAAGGCATTTTATGGGTAGATTTTCCTTTCTGCATTGGGATTTCCAGCATGTTGCATGCCTTTCAGTTGACAACAAGTACCATGATGCTCCTAAGACCTGCAAGAACAAGAATTGGACGGATGTAAGTACGTGAGATTTTGAGATTTGATAACTAATGTTAGAATTATGAAAAACTGAGTGAAATTAACGTACATGACTAGCTAACATGTAAAGCAAGAGATTATAGGCAGCACCAGCCCAAGCTGTCTTTGTCACGACACCAGTGGCTTTGATAATCTCAGAACTTAACGGGAAAATCAAATACAATCTGGGGACGTATTGAAGCAGAACAATCAGTACAAGAGCATTGTTGGTATGATCAGAATGGGAGCTTCTAATTGCTGGCATGATAAACCAAATCACAATCTGCCAACACAAAAAAAAAAAAAGGGTCAAAAAACTGTCATTTAACATCACTTTCATACACATGAAAAGTTTTGAAAGACAAAGTATAAAATTAAGCAAAAAGACAAAAAAAAAAAAAAATTATACTACTTGATTATTGCATAAAAATATGCCCCATTACCTTGCTAGTACTTCGTACCTTGCTAGTACTTCGTATTACCATATTCTAAACATGTTGATGTGTTATGAATGTGCTTGTAAACAAATTAGAGCCATATGTACTGCAAAATCCTTAAGAAAAGGAAAAACTAAACTTTTTATGAATTTACTTAAAATATGGCCCAATTATCAAAGTTACTGGTATGTTACACCAGCTGTGCACACCACTTCAACTTAGTTTATATGCATAATATTGTTAGTAGTATATTTCTTTTCTAGGAAAGGATGAAACAATAATCAAATTAGAATTCATGGATTCTCATAAATTAATTTTTGGGTTACCTGTGGAAGAGGAAGTGTAGCTACAAGATCTATGAAGAACTCCGATCTCAAATACCGCCTGGCAATCATCCTTGGGTCCATAACTAGCTCACCCCTCCCAAAAACCCTAGAACTTGGTGATACATAAGCTGTCCTGAACTTGATGACAATGTTCATCAGATAGAAAATATCAGCAAAAGTGCGGAAACATGTCACGACAATCCCAAAATTCAAATCAGTAGCCATACATGATGAACTTCGATCATGTGCTACTGAGGGGAGGTAGAAAAACAACGGATCAACAAACAGTGCCAGTATGCAAGAACAAAGGAAAGCACGGTTCCATTTCAAATACATGTCACTTCCAGGATCAATGATTCGTTTATTCCATGGTTCATGATTTTCTGGGAAAACCTTAAACTTTCCAATTGTGGGAACTTTGACGTTAATTCTGTTCTTATCATTAATACCAATTGTGCCTTCTGGATTCAGCTCTGGTGCTATTTTGTACGCCGGCAATGGCTTTTCCCGGTGGATGTCTCTTTTTTCCCAGGAAAATTCAAGGTTCTGTTGCTTTCCATCATTGTAAAACCTGCAAATTAAGAAACAAAGTAAGAAAATCGCTCCAAATTTGCATTGGGAATGGAATAAAAAAAAAATAAAAACAAAATTATGGCAGGGACTTACCTCACTAGCTTCTCATTTTTGAGCTCCATCCTTGTGAACTATTAAGAGTCAAATGCAGGCACCGCAGAAACTAATACTTAAGAGGACATTACAGCAACCAAATGAAGAAACAAGAACATTACCATTTTCAGATTCCTCTGTTTCTTTTGAACATCAACTTCTCAGATCAACCAAATGTTATCTTAACTCAGTTCTGAAAAGCTATCAGTAAGCAGTTGGATTTGCACCCCAACCAATTTTCTGAACAATATAGACAGAAAGGATTCAAAAGATTCCAATTTTTTTTTTTTTTTGGAAAGGAGGAGGAGGAGGGAGAAGCTTGACTGAATGTGCAAAGATGATTTTTGGATGATTTGGGGTTTGACTTCCTTTGCCATATAGAAAGGAAAAGAAACCACCAAAACGGCCTCCCACTAACACAGCTCATGTAGATATAGTTCAGCTATATTTTAATGCATATTGCATATGTAACAGAGCCTCACTAACGTGGGAACATGACAAACTATGTGCATAGTTTATGTAATTGAAAAAAAAAAACAAAAAAGTTGCGGCAAAAACACGGTTAGATTGCTATTGCTTTGACTATGTCATTCTTATTTGATAGATTCATTTCTAAATTTATGACTATTTCTTATGATTAAAACATAGGTAGTTATTATTTGTTTTAGTTTAGGAATATTCTTCATCAAAATACCAAACCAAGCTTTTACAAGAAGACAACAGAAGGAGTAAAATCTTCATCTTGCCTGTGATAATATATAAAGAGAGAACTTAACCATCAAGATCTACATGTATTAAAAATTATATATATATTTTTATTTTCAAAACATTAATAATTATAATTATTTTTTTAGTAAATAAAAAGAAAGATACATATGAATGAAGTTATAAATATTTCTTGAAAGGAAAACATCATTCTTAATTCCTCATGACGTATAAGCTGAAAGTGACAAAACGTTGACGTATCATACAAAGCAAAATTACTGAAGCAAACAGTCAGGTGGGTCCTTGACCAATCTTGATTGTATCTTATTTCATGTCTATATGCCGGACCTCAATCAACCGTTAGGAATCCGTACTCTTGTGCTAGAAGTTCGACCAACTGTATAACATGTATAACATAATAATAGTCTAATAATGATAAATCTATACTAATGACGATCAATAGCAGATCTTAATTTAAAATTATAGCAAATCAAAATTTCGGAAAAGAATCAAATAACTCATATGAAAAAAATTCAAATAATTATATGATATTAATATTTAATTTTAAAATTTTAAATTTTGAGGTCTTTGTCTTTTAAAAGTTCCGTCCCGATGACGTTAATCTATCTTATAAATAAGAGAAGAGATTAAATAATTAGTAGTGTTGAGTATAATTTATTTATACTATCATTTCTTTCATCTAGTTTTTTACTTGAAAAAAAAATGTTTTCTTTTTTGCTAATACCTTGTCTACAACAATGACGAAACATATGACACAGTCACACAGAATGAAGAGAAGGAACATGTACAAAAAAATTCTTCTTTCAAGATCCCCATAAAATTTGTCAAAGAAGAGAGTTAAATTTTACCGTTTGTTTGTTTTTTTTTTTTTCATATTCAAATTTTGCCCTTCAATAGTAAGAGAGCTCTATCTTACACTTTTTGAATAAACAATTTCTCATTTGGATTGCTAAGGTTTGTGCTCACAGAAAAGGTTTCCTCCATTATTGGATTGAGAAAGAGTTAATGGGGAAATATCAAGCATCCTAATCCCTCAATTTCATGCGGATTATCCTCAAAAGGAAGCATTTGGAGATTATGGCACTATCATTGGCGTAAAGCATAATCTTCAAGACCTGTGATTATAATTTGAGCTAGAAGCTGCTTTTCCATGTTTTAACGCTTACACAAGCTTTTTACTCGGAACTATGATTCCTTAACAATTCCAACTTTGGAGGGTTGCTTCGTCAGAAACTCACAATGATTACATTACACAATTAATTAAATTTGGCCGATAACAGTATAGTGGGATATAATGTTGTTTTTAGAACTTTTTGATCTAATTATTTTAATTCAAATGTTATTATTAAGTAATTTGTCATCTGGTTTATTTCGAATGTTGATGAAAATGAAGATTCAGAATTTGATAGAACATGGGAAATAACAAACAAATTTGCCAATGTCTCACGCATCTTATCCAACACCTTTGACGTAAGTCGCTAACTACAACTCTTGCCCATGCCCTGATAAATTTATTACAAAAACCTTCCAAAAGAAATAACATTTTCTGCCAAAATCATATCCAATTTAAACATTTAATCAAACTAGGTTCACGATTATGTTGTCGGTTGACATCTTTTACAAGAATAGAATAGACACCCATTATCTCTCCATGGCAGTTCGATCAATAGGGAATAGATCTTTTGTGCCCATTCCTAATCGCTCCAGGTCAATTAAGGTATGTAGTGGTAGCAATCAATTGCTTCACAAAATGGGTTAAGATAGGACTCCTTGCAACCATAATATTGAATAATATACAAAAATTCATCTAAAAATATATCATCTATAGGTAAAACCTCATACAAAGTTACTTCTATACAAAAGGCCCATTAGCAGCCTCCCTGCAACAATCATATATGATAACAAAAAGCAATTTGCAACGACAGTTTTAGAGACTTCTGTCAAAGGTATTTCCACAACTCAACACTATTATTAAACAAGTAAACATCTCACTTTCTTTAAATTGAAGGTTAGGAATTAAGCAAAAGTTCATCTCCATTGAACACCCTCAAACTAATGAGCAAACAAAGCTAGCAAATAGGATTATCCTTGAAGGGCTAAATAAAAGGCTAAACAATGCCAAAAGAAAATAGGTGGAAGAATAGCCAAGCATCCTATGGACTCATAAAATTACTACACTCTCTGCCACCAAAAAAAAAAAAAAATCATTCATGCTTATCTAGGAGAATGAAGTTATGAACATAATTTATACATATTTTATATCCCTTTATACTTAGTTTTTTTTATCATATTTATGAGCTTAATTGTATACTTGTAATTGATTTTGTAGTTTGCTCTGTTTTTGTGCCTAATTGAATTTATTCAATAAATTTACATTGATTCAGACTATTTCAGGTTTTTAAGTGTATTTTAAGTTTTAGATATCGATTTTGGGTGATTCTTATGTCACCGGAAAGATAAGAGAAAGATTGAAAAATTTCATGAAGTGTCCCAAGTCCAGTTCAACCATTTTTTATGTCAAATAAAATTTGAAACTTGAAATAGAGTGTTGTCCTACCACTCAAAACCAGTTTTGGTAATTTATCATAAGTAGAGCTTTACCCATCATTTTAGTATAACTTAAGCCCATAAGATAGATATGATCCATTCTCAAAACTTTCATGAAGGGCTTGAGATCAAAACATAACGTTTTGAATTAATTTCATGACTATGGACTTAAATGTTAAATTTTATTATGGGTTTGACTATTCTAGAAAGTTGTCTCGATTTTTTGCCCATAACTTTAGCTAGGAATCATGTTTTTATACAAGGTTAAGACCATTAGACTCCTAAAAGACAAGGCTATAATTCATATGAAGGGATCAATATCTGATTAAGCCTCCTTCCAACCCTAATCAGTAGTTCATTCAAGAGGCAATGCAGTGAGCCTATAAATACCCAGCTGAGCTACAATTATAATAACCTTTAGAATCATTTTTACATTGTATCTAATTTTGGAAAGGGAGGAGCTCTACTAGAGCAAGACTCCAGTTCTAATCAGGTTTCTTCTTTTATTTTATTTTTACATTAATGTGTAACAAAACTATCATTTTAATCTAAGGGAAATTTTGCTCTAATTCTTTTATTAATGATAAGACTTTCTTGTAATTCCAATTTATTCCCAATTTAATTTTCTTGATTCTCTATTTTAATTCTCATAATTACTTTGGATGATTAATTAAGGTAGCTAATTATTCAATGTGATTTATTACTAGCTGAATTTTCATAGGCAATTTATTTTTGTTTGTGACTGTTTGGTTGGAGTAATAATAGGGCCTTGATTTGCTACTAGGATAAGTCAATTTTCTTAGAGTTAGGGGTAATTAGTTGATTTACTGTTGGGGTAAATTAACCAATTAGTCTTGGTGTTTTTATATCTTAATACTATTGGTAAATTGGTTGAGGAGGTGCTAAGCTTCAACTGATTTAGCAATAAAGGTCAATTGGGCACTAAGCTTAGTTAGCCAATTTAGGATGAAATTAACAATAATTAATTAGGTTTTGGGCTTAATTAGTTTCTTGGATAAGCGGTCAAAGAGGAAATAAAATAATTGTGTCCATGATTAGTCACAGAATTGATTGCAAGAGTCCTTAGGATTAAAGCTTTCTCATTTGATTTTCCTTTCTATTTTTGATTCTGTTTGCTTTGCATTTGAACTATTTGATTAAATTCCTATTCTAATTAGATAGTATCCAACCCCCTATTTCATATTGCAAACACATTGAAGTAAATTACCAATCTTTGTGGATTCAACCTAGACTCATTCTAGTTATTAGCTTAGGTAGTTCAGCATTATCCGTATCAATCTCGACAACTGTCAGAAAGCTATAATCCCAATTGAACTAGGGTAGTGTTTTGACTGAAGAGAGTAGTACAAACAAGTGAAGCATAACAAAATAAAAAGAGAGGACTTAGACATGTTGTTGGAAATTAGGAAGCTCACCTCCATAACAAGCAATACAAAGGCAAAATAATCAAGATCGCTAACAATAAAGTAAAAAAAAAAATTGTAGAGGGCACACTAGTTTTTCGGTAAACAAACAAACCGCAAAAGGTACAGTATGAAAGGAAACTAATAGCATCATGGGCATGTCCTTACAAGAGGCAAAGCAATTTGTCAAATGGCACGTACTGCCTTAAGACCATTAAAGGGAAACCCCTCTTAGGCACTTGGAATGTCATGCATATCATGTATAGATTTGAAAGCTAACCAATTGGCAAAGTATGTACTTGAAATATGTGAAATGAAAGTGAAGGCTATTCACCACTAAAGTGAATATTACTATTATTAAACCTGAGTAGTTCCCTCGGTACTATTATTAAACCCAAGCAGTTTCCCTGGTGCTATTATCAAACACAAGCAATTCCCTTAGTACTATTATTAAACCACAAACAGTTCCCTCAATATTAATATCAAACCTGAGCAATTTCCTTTGTATTATTATTAAACCTCAGCAATTCTATTGGTACTATTATCAAACCAAGTAGCTCCCTTAGTATTATAACTAAACCCAAGTGGTTCTCTCAATACTATTATCAAACTCAGGCAATTCCCAGAGTATTATTATCAAACCAGAGTAGTTCCCTTGGTACTATTATAAATTCAAACAACCTTTTGAAACATCATCCTAAATTTAGAATAAAGGCTTGGGGACTTACTAGCCTCAAAGTCGATTGATGTCACACACTAAAATTTCCAGAGACATTGAACTTACAAAAGTAATCAACCCATTGGAGGTGTAATAGTGATGCGAAAGCATGAAAACAAAATAAGTGAATGCTTAAAATAAAGTAGATAACCCACTGGAGATCTTAAATAAAGAAAAAAATGTCATTTGATCGAAATTCACTTTATCCAAGGAAAACTCATACAAAACAATACAGAGAGAGAGAGAGAGAGAGAGAGAGAGAGAGAAATAACAAGAATAGAAATGGCCATTCAAGCTAGGTCATGTTTCTCCAAAACAACTGTAAAAGGCATGTCCTTTTTTTATCTTCGATAAGTCGAACAACAAACTGATGTTGAAATATTTGATCTACCTCACAGCCTCATCAAAACCCAATAGATACATGGGATATAAAATATTCTTAGCCTTGATGATTTATGCTTGAAGCCCTTGCTCCTTAGCTTTGAAAGCTTGCTCGTCCCCATCATGACCTTTCCACTTAGCCGATAACTCTTAGTTTCATTGGAGAATAACTTGATGGATTAGTTTTCCTCCAAGATCAATGCTTCTTTCTCCTTCACCAATTTAGAAACACAACCAGCCAAGTCTTGAATGATTTTGTCATGATCAGCAAGCTCAATCTTGGTTTCAAGCTCTTTTTTTAGAAAATCTAGAACCCTAGCCTTAGGCTCTGCACGATCATGTTCAACACAAATTAGATGGGGAATGGTTAACAATATGGAAGTGGCTAATCATGCTAGTAGAGTTGTAGAAGATTTAATTAATCAAAAGGTATCATGATTAGCCTGAACACTTCGCAACACTCAACATTAGCCAAAAGTGGTAATTGCCTCTGGAGGAAGGTTGTATTGTTTAAGTTATCGTACCACAGGTTGTTTATGGCATTGTAAGTGAAGCTAGCCCCTTTAGGAAGTTTAACCGGGCATAAACCAGACCAGGATGACACTATAACCTTCTTAGTAGAGAAGGTAAGGGTGTTAAAGATAGAGCTAGACATCAGGCCTTTGGAGAAGTAACCTGAATCTCTAGTTCTCTTGTAGGATGACAAAGTTTTACTCCTACTCGAAGAGCTCTTAGAGTGACTAGGGAAAGGGCACTCACTCCTAACCTTTAAAATAACTTCAAGGCTAACTTCGATCTACGCAACCAAAGCCACTATTTGTTTCATTTGGGCAAGACACGAGCGTATATTTCCACAAGTTTTTGTGAGTCCATCTTCAATTGGTCGATCTTTAGAATCTCCCTATGAACCTAGCAACTTGAAACAAGGCACACAATCAATACAAAGTTTCATGTTTAACAAAAAAGATAAGTAAAAAAAAAAGGAGAGACATATGAATAATAGTTTGAGAGTCAAAAGGACCCAGAAATAAGAGACAAAGTATGAAATCTTGCTCGTCTGAAGGATAATCCTTGAAAGGATGATTCTTTGGTTGACAAGCAAGCTTTGTCCACTTGAGAGGATAGATATAGTCCATATCCTAGAGGAAAAATGGGTGAAACCCTTCTACCACGCTCACTTTGAAGAAAGAATTTTTTCATGGCCAAATGAAGGTCAATATATTCTTAAAAATCACCCAATCCGACCGTTGACAAAAGTGAATTTGCTCTTTGAGTTTTTGTTAAGAGTAGGCAAAGAAAATAAAAAAGGTGTCTACATGAGGCAAACCACCTAAAAAAAAAAAGGAACACGGTAGCATTCCAAGTGAGTTGAGAAGGGCAAACATTGAGCTTCTGAAGAACATCTTGCTAAAAAGTGGTAGAGGGCAAAAAGGCATGTAGTTGATTAATGATATCCCCATAGAACATGATAAAGGACAAGGTGTCATAGCTGTACAAATTTTTGTCGACATCTACAGGTCAAAAGGAGATCCCTTCAACATATTTATCTACTACATGGATCTTCTCTAGCTTTTCTATAAATTTTGGGTCTTGCTACTTGGTCAAGAAAGGTACCATTTTCACACTTGGATGAATCCATTTAAGATCATTCAGAGTAGCTTCAATAAGAAAATCCCTCTCAACTCCACTATCATCGTGAGAACGTAGAGCCATGATAGTTCAAATAGGAAATGTGAAGTAAAACATGTCGTGCTCAAAAGAGTATTCACTAGAATCAAATGATTTAAAATCAAATGATAGGTCAATAGGGATTGTTTGACCTTCTAGACATGAAAGAAAGGAAAACAAAATCCTACATTTAAAAACAAGGTGAAAAGTCAAGCCTAGGCAACCAACAGGCCAAAGGAAAGCCCGGTTGAGCAACGCTAGGGAAAAGCCATGAGTGACATTTCCAATTCCAGAGAATAAAGAAATAAAGAAGAAAGCCTAAAAAGTTTCAAAAGAGGATAATGAAGTAAAGAGAGGGAAAACAACTACTTTTCTGTAAGTATAAACTAAAAAAGGGAAGGGTAAAGCATCATACCTGAGAAAGAAGGTCGGAAAACTATCGAATTAAAAGAAGAATGTCAGAGCTATAAGATGAACGCCAGAGACAATGGAAGAAGTAGAGGGAAAAGAGATGAATTGGAAAATTCTATATGCTATTTATAGGAAGGATGAAAGTCCATCCTTTGATAATTAATGAAGGGAAAAGGATGATCAAGATCATGATCCGCTTGATGACAAGATAATTGCACCTTGGGAACCAATAAATAATAATGGCAACCTGCAACCATCAATTCATAATGAGCAAGGAGAAATGAAAGGTCCCTTCTATCCAATCGATGTAAGGGGAATAATGAAGCAAGTGATACAGACTAAATGAACACTCAAGTCATGACCATTATCCCCTTATGATGGTCAAACGACTCCAAGCCTAAGCACTTGACCATGATGCCACTAATATCTCAAACTTAATTGGGTTCAAGATTACGGTTAATCAACCTTAGCCACAAACTTAACCACCGACATGCCAAGGACAAAGTAGCTCTCTAACAATGCCAATTAATACGCTTAGAAATATGCGTAAGTGGCATGGCCACATCATCAACCACTAAGTGAAAATCACACTCATGCCATCAACATGACCAAGACATGGGGATGCTCCTTAATCACCCTAGATCATGATAATCAACGTGCTCAACACCAATATAAGCATCAAGGTATTCCCTCTTCCGGAATCATCTTTGTCATTATTATTGAGATTCTATTAGAGAACTGACTTGAGTGTCAAAGTGTACTCGATAAGCCACTTTTGTCATATATGGTTGACCTTGCTACTTGAGCAAATCTTTGCCTCACTAGTTTCCTTACCGCTGGTTATCCCACTTCACAAGATGGGTTTCAGAGTCGACAAGCTCTCCATCAATCTCTTCCATGTTCTTACTTTTCTCAACAGCTTTCAACTTCTTAAAATTGTTTGCATTGTGGTCTTTTGTTTCTCTATCCTCTTAAAAGAAAGTGAAGGGCACAAGACTCCTTGATAGCTTTAAACCTTAGCACTCTATGTTTGTTATTGAAGACTATGAGCAAGAATGATAATGAATAAAAAGTTAGACGGTGATAAATGAAGGTCTTTCCAGATAAGGATGGGATGCTGGCATTAAGGGAGGAGGAAAGGCATGAGGTGGTGGTTCAACAGTGACTGACAATGAAGTTGAGTGGAGGTTGCTTAGGAAAGAGTTAAGAAATAACATTAGGGAAAGAAGGAAGGGAAGAAAAAAAAGAAAAGGAAAATTATAACTAGATATTGTGGTCTAGTAAGGCACTTTATAAAAAATTAAGTGACATGTAATGTCACATTGGAAAAAATTGTCACGTCAGCTTTTTCGTTAACAATTGAATAGGAGTTAAGGTTGAGGACTAAAATTATTTGATTTTAACAATTAGGGGGACCAAAATAAAATTTCAATATTTTTGGGATCAAATTCAACCAAATCGTATATTAGGAGTGTTGACAACAAAATCTGATTAATTAGAAAAGTTCAGTAAACTCTAAAATGCAAACCAGTAGTATGAAAAAGAGAAAGATACAAGGAGAGGAAGAGGAAGAACAGGTAGGCACTAGGAGTTTTTAACATGGTTCGGCTAAAGTCCAACGACCTCTATGTATATGGTAGTTTTTATTATTTCTTAATCTATTTTGCAAAGTAGAGTAACAGTACATGGTTGTTTCTATAATTCTCTATATTTTACAGAAAGTCTATTCATTCAAATCCTCCCCTTTTACAATGAGTTCAACCCTTATTTATAGTTACTAGGGCATAGTCTAGAAAGGGAAAAATAATATTTAACTGTAAGTTAATTTCTACAAGTTGGTGTCTGTAAGTTGGCCACGCAAGTTAGTCCCTCCTCAAGTTTAATCATAGTGTGCTTTTTGAAAGATGACTAAGGTGGCTTATTTCGTTCTGCGAGCTAGAGCTCATTGTCAATCAACCTGAGGTTGTTGCTTTGGCCCAGTGACCTTGAGCTTAAGTCTGGTGACCTAAAGCCTTAGTTCAGTGACCTTAATCTTGTAAGAGCTGGGCCTTCGACAATTGGACTTGGGTTTTTGCCAGCCTATTTGCATGGTTCTAAAAACACCCATAACATTAGCCCCTAACTCTCAGTGCATTTTATGGACTAAAAGCTATAACTTGCTAGCAAAAGCTTGCAATTGTAATCTGCAGTGTTGTCATTTAGACTTTTGTCTTATTATTTTGGTCAAGCTATTCATTTAATGCACATTTTTATAATTGTTGGCATGGTAGCCTTGCTATTTGCTGGACTGCTAGAATGATGGCAGTTGATCAGTCTCTGAATTTATTGATGAAGCTAGGTGAGCCTTATAAGGTGTGAAGAACCCTTTTTCTTATTTCTCAAAATGACCAGATGGGTGAACTGGTCAAGCTTCCCATTTTTTTTATAGTCTGGATCTTTGATGGGATGCTATGGCGTGTATGACCTGCTACATAGGAAGTTCCCATAGACAATTCCTCTCTAAGGATCTTGGGAAGTTTTGTACAAATTTTATTTCCTCATAGTGATGCTGACAAGTTCAGTTCTTTGACCTTTGTTCTTTTGCCTCCTTGGGAGAAGAATAGAGAGAAGTTTGAGAGCAACTTGGTCGATGACCAAACGATGAATGGCTTGCTTATCTCATATGTAGATTTTCTATTCCATTGAGGTTCGCTTCCTAAGAGTTAGCCTTCTTTTGGAGCCATGATAGCTGTAGGCTTATTTTGATCTGTATTCTTGAATTTTCATGTGTAAATTCACCTCGTTGAAAGAGGTTTTTAATGAATGCTCATAATTTTCTTTCTTTTTTAAGCATGTTAAGCTGAATGTTCAACAGGATGCAGATGATAACATGTAAGTGTGAATGAGTTCGTATGAACCATGACTTAATAAACTTTAGTTAAAATGAATGCCCAATAAGTCAATCAACCTCGGTTGGCAAAGCATGATTTAATAGATATTTGTTAAGTTGAGTACGGAGTAGTCGCAAATGATAACATATAAGTAAATATAAATGGACCTCAATTAACAAATCATGACTTAAAAAGGATATATGCCAACTTGAATAGCCTGTCGATCACATGAATGCGTAATAGATCACATGAATGCAGTGCCAAGAAGTAGATTGCACCACAGCAATTATGTTACTCAGTAGGTCACGCCACAACAATTGTGTTGCTCAGTAGGTTGTGCCATAGCAATCATGTTACTCAATGGGTTACATAAGAGCTGCACCTTAGATAGCATAAGTTGAGTGCTTAGATGGGTCACACGAGAGCTGCACCTCAATAGCATAAGTTTAGTGCTCAGATAGGTCACATAAGAGCTACGCCTTAGCTAGCATGCCATGACAATGTATATTCATCAAGCGAGATAATGTATATTCATTAGTTTGACCATGGCAATGTATATTTGTCAGATTGACAATATATATTCGTTAAGCAAGACAATATATATTTGTTAGGTCATCTATGACAAGGTATATTCGTCAAGCAAGACAAGGTATATTCGTCGTGTTGAATGTCTTTTCCAGATTAGAAGGGTGAGTGTTTGCTTCCGAATTAGTAAAGTAAGAGCTCGCTATAGGATTCATGGAGCTTTAGCTCCAATCAATTGATAGGTTATTTCCCAAGTCTTTCTTGATGAGGTATGTGCTTTCCTAGTTTGAACTATATCCTACTATTAGCCTTGTGAGCTCGAAAGAATATGGCACAATGTGAAGTCATTGATTTGTGGCCTCAAACTAGGATTTTCCTACATAATGCTTTGCTAAATATTTAACAAAGTTAGTAAATACAAATATGATGATATAAAGAAAAACTTAGGTGTTTTTATCAATTTCTAAATAATATGATAGGATTAAAAGAACGAGCCTATCCTAGCTCTCCTTACAGCCTGATTTTCGAGGTCATTATTCTAACTCTCATTGTCATTGCTCCTCTTTTTGCTCTGGAGTTATTCGCCTCATCCTTCTTTAGGCCAAAGGTCTCTTTCCATTTGATTTGTTTAG
The DNA here is from genome assembly GCA_026873985.1 of Saraca asoca. Taxonomy (NCBI): domain Eukaryota; kingdom Viridiplantae; phylum Streptophyta; class Magnoliopsida; order Fabales; family Fabaceae; genus Saraca; species Saraca asoca. The sequence continues at coordinate 3,864 of JANHAO010000450.1, read as the reverse complement.
TAGCTCGTTCATAGAACTTGGTTAGGTCTCTCACTGGAAACTCATATATGCTTTTATATAACTTTCCATCCTTGCGAAGTCCCATTGAGATCGCTGTCAAGATACTTTTATGTAAAGGATTCTCTATGTCATTGACTTCATGTCTAAACCTGGAGATGTAGTCTTTTAGTGATTTATTCTTCCATTAAAAGACCATTGCGAGGTGGCAGGATGGTGCGAGCTATCTTCATAGTGCTTTCTATTGGTTGATGAATCTTTTTTGGCATTCTTCCCAACTGTCAATGCTACGAGCTGTGAGATTCTTGAACCATGTTTGAGGTATGTCTCCTAATGTAGCTAGGAAAACATGACACTTAACTAAAGGATTAGTCGTTTGAAGATCCGTTTGTACATTGAACACGTCCAGGTGGTCATATGGGTCACTATCCCCATTGTATTACAGAATTACAAGGATTTTAAATTTACGAGAGAGAGGCTCTGTCTCAATTTTCTTAGTGAGTGGTGTTCTCTCCTCATAGTGATCTTGATTATTCTGAGCCTGAAGGCATTCTTCTAATTGTTTTACCCTCTAAAGGAACTGTTCTATTATATGGTTCTAGATTCCAGATCGATGGCTAGAAGGTTGCTAGCTCATTTCACCTCCCTGGTCATGGGAGTAACAATCTGAGGCATAACCCCGACTTGTCTTGTTCGAGCTTTCCACTCAGCGTGAACTCTCATGTCATAGATTATCATCGTGCTTGTGAACATAACAAACCTCTGATCCTACCCATGAGTTGGAAGAATAAGCTGAATCAGTATGCTGAAGCACTCTGATCAACTTCTCCTTTTACCTCTCTTTACATGGCTACTAGAGTACCCCTCCGTGTGCAGTGACCTCAATCTACTTTTGCATGCCCAAGGCTTGTGCCTGTGTCAACACTCTAACCACTTCGGCCAATTTTTTCACTGTATTCTCTAATGCTTCCTGACATTGGCACCATGTTTGCACTCCATCAATCCTAGGAACAATATCAAGTTGGTGATGGGCTATTGGGGGTAAGCCAATGGCAATACCTACAGTAGGGATGGCAGAAGTGCCTACCGAAGGAAGGGTTGGTTCCTTCTATTGTTCCATGTAGCCTTCTAGCTGGGCAATTGGAGCATCTCAATTCTTCCTCTAGTTATCACAATTGAATGGAAAATCAAGGAAAGTGCAATTTAGGGCCCGTCTTCGAGTGCCTAAATGTTGACGGCAAAATCCGGTCAACCAGAAAAATTCAGTAAACCCCAAACTATAAACCGACAGTGTGAAAGAGAAAAGGATATAGGGAGAGGAAGTGGAAAAATAGGGAGGCATAAGAAGTTTTTAATGTGATTGGGCTAAACTCTAGTGACCCATACGTCCACAGTAGTTTTTGTTATTTCTCAATCTATTTTATTTAGTAAAGTAACAGTATATGGTTGTTTCTATGATTCTTTATATTTTGTAAAGAGTATGTTCATTTAGATCTTCCCCTTTTATAATGAGTTTAACCCCTATTTATAGTTATTGGGGTGTAGTCTAGAAAGGGAAAAATAATATTTAACTACAAGTTGATTTTGCAAGTTGGTGTCTATAAATTGGCCATGCAAGTTGGTCTCTCCTCGGGTTTAACCATAATGAGCTTTCTGGAAGATGGTTGAGGTAGCCTGTTTCATTCTGCGAGTTAGAGCTCGTTGTCAATTGACCTAAGGTTGTTGCTTCCAGCGACCTTGAGCTCGAGTCCGGCCACTTAAAGTCTTAGTCCAGTAACCTCAATCCTGTGAGAGCCGGGCCTTTGGCAATTGGACTTGGATTTTTGCCAATCCATTTGCATGAAACTAAAAACACTCATAACAAGGGATAATTAAACCTATAAAAAATTCCTCTTTAATTTTGTTTGGATTAATTAATTCCTTAAAAATGTTAGTATCAATTTAATTCTTCGAATTCTCAATTATGTTGAATCAAATTCCTAAACAATTTTATTATCAATCCAGTCCTTAAAATATATGATTATGCCCAACTAAATCCATTTATTAATCTTTGATTAGAATCATTAACAATTATTTTGTACATGATAACTTATGTTAAAAAGAAAACCATGAATACATGGTCAAGTTAGTATTATAATATTATTATATCAACAAATTAGTTAATATGTTAAAATTTTTACTAAGGAGTCAATTAATAAACTAATAGCTGAAGTTAATTACACGATTAAATATATCAAGAACTAAATTGATACTAAATTTTTCAACAAATCAATTAAACTTCTACTTTTTAAGTTGGTTACAATTTGTGATTTCATCCTTGCACTTTTGTCTTATAATTAACATATTAGAGTTTATTTTTATTTGCATTTAGTTTCATATGCCCATTCAGAGATAATTATATACAATTATGTAGCATGGCTAAAATTTGCATACTTATATAATTATACAGTGACATAATAATTAATACTTCTTCATTGGGATGATAAATTGTTATAGTGTGAGAAATATTCAGACATATATAATAGAATTAAATTTGCTATAATGAAAAGTTTATATGATTGAAATCATGACTCTCGATTCTTTTAATATTTTCATGATTGAGGTTCTGATTTTTTTCATTTTCATATGATATAATTACACAAATCAACAAACATTTATCACATTAGAAAATTATATACGAAAATCTTTAAATTAATTATAGTAAAGAGTTAATCATCCTTCAATTTTTAATTTAAATAATGTTATCATTCACATTTTCTCAACTCTCAAGATTGCAATTAGCTCCTTTTATTCAGCTTTTGTTAAAAAAAAAAAGATGAACCTTGCTAACTAAATGCCTATTAATTGATGTGACATGTATATGGCACATGCTTTATTTATATAACCTTAATTTGAATGAAAAAGTTAAAAAAAATACTCCTAATCACATTAGTTGCACTTAAGTAACCATTACAAGTTTTAATTAAGGATGTTTTCTATTATGAGTAATTTCTGGTTCTATGAAAGAGGCTGGCAAAGGCCTTGCAACAAAACAAGTTGAAATAAGAAAAAAGCCAAGCTCACTAGATTGCTAGCCACACAAGCATAGAACGAGCCAAAAAGTCTCAGCTCGCTAAGGAACAAGACCTGGCTCGCATAACCAGTAACTCGCTATACACAAGCTTGCATTACTAAAGGCGAGCTCGCGAAGTTTGTCCTTACTGACCAAAGGTCGACACGGCAGTGACCTAGATAGAGTCCCAGCTCGCGGACACAACACCTCGCCCAGCAAAGAGCTTGTCAAGGGAAAACCTAAAGTAAGTGCCCTTTCATGGGGCCAGTTTGCAAGAAGCAGCGTATCGGGCCCACCTGCAGAAAACAATCTTCAAAAATCAGCCAATAGTCTGCAGAAGCCACTTTGCAGTAGTCTAGGCTATCTTGTACATTTATTTTGATGTAATAGAAATATAAATTGTATAATTACAATTGTAACCTCCCCACGCTCTATAAATAGGAGCAAGGAGATCACTATAAGCAAGATTGAAGTCGTGTACTGTAACTCTACTAAAGTTTCTCCAGACTAATAAAAGCTATCGTAGACATAGGGACCGGTGTGTTGGTATATGCTCTAGAAGCCAATCATAAGATAATTGTTTTGCATACACTGTATTACATTTTAAAGGCAATTCAGTTATTATATTTTGTTATATCTACATAGTATAAATAAATATAATAATTGTCCCTAGAATAATTTATTATTCTTAAAATGTCCCTAATCGAGTGTTGTTATAAACTGAGATAGAAATAATACAGTGAGACTAGTATGTATGATGACTGATGACCAAAAGTCATGGATATAAGATATCAAGTCATTACATGGGTACATGT